>CAIGRF010135903.1:6811-20476 GCA_903798235.1 Fraxinus ornus
ACTTTGTTGGAGGCGGAGGTTATGTTGGATGTATTGGTAACTGTGATTTTTTGGTGGTGGTGGATCTTGGTGATGGTGATGGTGTTAAGATATCTTGGTGATGATGATGGTGTTGAAATGTTGGTGGCGACAGGTCTGTGGAGGTGGTGGTGGATCGGTGCGACGACGTGGTGGTGTTTTTTCGCGATGTGTTGATTTGTTTAAGGCAGTGGTATTGTTGTCGCGAAGTGGTGGTGGTGGTGGTGGTTCTGGCGGCGACGGTGGCAGTGGTGCTGCTAGAGGGAATTATGTGGTGATGGTGATAAGCGTTGGTTGTGATCACAAATTATTTGGTTGATTGTGACTATTAAATTGGTTAATCTGTGACCAATGAAAAAGGTAAATTGTGATAAAAAATGTATGACCTAAAAAACTGTTAATTTGTTATTGATAATTGAACAATTTGTGACTGTACACTAAGATGTGATTTATTATATTTGTGATTTGTGAGCTATATATAAATTGTGACATTTCAATTTTTGAATGAACAAATTGTGACCGTAAAAAAATTTGTGACATATAAAATTTATGATTTGTGAGTATGATATCTATAATTGTAAGTAGTACGTGTTAGATTTTTAATGTTGTAATTAGCAATTCTGTAAACAAAAATCATTGAATTGTAATTTGTGTAAAAAGTCAAGGAGTAATGTACAAATAGATAAAGTTTAGATTTTTAGGTCTAGGATTCGAGAATGGCAAAAGAAGGAAAGTACGGCGCAGATTTTCGCTAGAATGTCGCCAATGATTGGCTCGAGCGTCAAAAGCAGAAACCCTCTCGCTCGACGTCGCTCATTCTTCGCTCGAGTGACAGCCGGTCGCTCGACTGTCGCTGAGCTTTCGCTCGAGCGACAGTGTTGTCCGAAAAATTTTTATTTCACGATTTAAAAGCTTTTTCCCAGGCTCATTACTTTCCTAACCTACCTATAAATACCAAAACACTTCAGAACGTATTTTCACAAGGTTGAACATTGAGAGAGCTTCATATGTGAGATATTCTTCATATTTTGTGTTTCAACTTTCGTCCATTGATATTATTTTGGTGAGAAAAACATCGTCCATAAACTTCAAATACCAAATATGTCTTTCCTCCACATCTGTCAGAGTTCTGAAGATTAAGAGAAGTTGACAGGAGTTCTAGTCTGTGAGGAACAATGTGTTCTTCGTTGATCCACGGGAGATAGACGATTCCGCAAGGCTAGGAGTGCTGCAGTGTAGCAGACTCCACCGAGAGCTTTAGCAAATTGCAGCTGAGAATTGGTGTAGTGGAGCACGTGAATCGCGGAGAGCTGTAGGAATTACAGCCAGGAGATCAGATAGTACGTGTCGTCTAGTCTGATAGACTGTAAGTTGTTTGAATCGTTTATAGTGGATTGCTTGACAAAGTGCCAGGAGTTTTTCCTAATTGGGTTTCTCCGTGATCATTCCGTGTGTTGATTTACTGCTTTATTTACTGTTTATAATATATACATTACAGTATTCGAACATATGATTAATACTGACTTGCATGTTTAATCATCTAGAAAAGAATTAAAAAGTGACTTGTTGCTATTTAATTCGTTAATAATTTTAATTCTGCATATAATACATATTCATCCCATCTAGGTATTGTTATGATCGAACTACGCGTTTTTCAGTGCGTAACTGTGACAATAAATCATATAATATTGTGAACTTAATATATTTAATTAATAAAATCTAATTAAGACCTGATTTTTGAAATAATAAAACTAATTTCTTAATTTTGAAATTGTATTTTGCAACCATCTTTATATATATATATACACACAATTTTCAAACACATTAAAGCAAAAATAACAAAAAATAATTAAAACTGGAATCGAAGTTTATTAATGAATTGTCGTGACATGTCTCCAGGTTTGGGACTGCGTCAACGATCAACATAAAATTTCACTTAAAAGTTGAATGGCAACCCATGTTTTTAACCTCAATACTTGTCTATTACTCCCTTCGTATGACTTTCCTTATTTTCTTATGCCAATTATATAGCTTTGTTTTTTTATTTAGAATGTTTTGTTTTGTTCTTTTACTAATATATTCTTATTTAATTTGCTTAGTTATAACAAATTTACTATTAGTTGTTGATAATTAAATAAGGGTAAACTAGGAAAGTTTACAAAACTGTGATTAGATTTGTATTCGTAACTTACAATTTATTAAGTTAAGATCAATTAATTTGATAATTTGTGACATGTAAGATTTATGATATGTGACCAAAAAACAAAACGTGATCAATTAATTTGATAATTTGTGACTGTAAAATAAGTTACTTGTCAAATTTGTGATGTGATCGAGAAATAATACGTGATCAATTAACTTGATAATTTGTGATTGTAAAATAAGTTTTAACTTGTAAAATTTGTGATCTATGACCGAAAAATAATACGAGACTTATTAATTTGATAATTTATGATCGATAAAAAAATGTGACATAAAATTTATGATTTGTGACTATGATATCTATTATTATAAGTAGTACGTAACTGTGACAATAAATCGTATAATATTGTGACATCTATATATTTAATTAATAAAATCTAATTAAGACCTGATTTTTGAAATAATAAAACTAATTTCTTAATTTTGAATATTTTTCAACCATCTTTTCAAACACATTAAAACAAAAATAACAAAAATAATTAAAACTGGAATCGAAGTTTATTAATGAATTGTTGTGACATGCCTCCAAGTTTGGGACTGCGTCAACGATCAACATAAAATTTCACTTAAAAGTTGAATGACAACCCATGTTTTTAACCGCAATACTCGTCTATTACTCCCTTCGTGTGACTTTCCTTATTTTCTTATCCAGTTATATAGCTTTATTTCTTTATTGAAAATGTTTTGTTTTGTTCTTTTACTAATATATCATTATTTAATTTGCTTAGCTATAACTAATTTACTACTAGTTATTGATAATTAAATAAGGGTAAACTAGGAAAGTTTTTGGCAAAAAATACTTTTTCAATAACATTAAATAAAATTTTTTAATCCGTTATAAAAAACAAAACCAACATATATAAATGGAACGAAAGTAGCATAATTAGCAGAAGACCGTCTGAGAATATAACTTATCAACTCTTGATTGAAGCATTGTTGGTTACAAACAAGCACAAGAGCCTTTTGACAAGTTAGTATTAGTATAATGCCTCTGAACTGTAAATATATATACCAAAGGAAACTATTACAACCTCAACAGTCACAAAAAGAACAACAAAAGGAAATTAGTACAGCACAAATTGCCCATTGCTTCGTCCGTGTGCAAACAACTATAAATTCAAACATTCAAATTATCAACCTTATGAAATGTACAAGTCGGGCGCGATTTGTAACCTTCCGAACCATCTGTCATCTGCAATCCGCCACATTGGTCGACATCTGATTGTGCCTTAATTTATATCTTTTCATCTAATGAGGAAATAATTCGACCACATGATTCTTTCATTCCTTGGATGAGCTCCAGCCTAATCGACAGCCACATTAACTAAAGTTTCATCAACACCCAGGAAGAGACTGGGCCGAAGCAAATGGTGAAAGGCTTGTGGCTGACTCACTGTAATGTAGTGGATTAGGTTGACGACTGGACGTCCCAATATAACTTGAAGAAGCATTGCCCGGACTAGGTATATAAGGAGACATGTATCTGGAATTTAGAGGGGATAACGAGGGGTATCCTAACGAGTGAGGTGAAACTAAATAAGCAGCAAGAGATCTTTGGGAAGACATGTTCCTAAGGTCCACTGAGCTTCGACTCATACTAAGATGTGAAGATTGATGATGCGACTGAAGAGACTGCTGGTTATAAGGAGTACTAGAGATGGAATTGGGACGAGAAAGTGAAGAGGATTGAAATGATGCTGGGGCTATTTGTATGGCCGGGGATGATGCCAGCGATGATCTAAAAGATGATAATATGGAAGATGAAGGAAAAGAAAGCAACGGTGTAGATTCTGATGCTGGTGGATCACCAGTACTAGTTCTTGCATCACGCTTGCATACGGGACAGAATGTTCTCCACGATGTTAGCCAAGCATCGACACAAGTTGCATGAAATTCTGTAAAAATCTCAAGATGAAATTACTCGACTACACAAGATAAAAAATAATTACCAAAGCACAATTTACAAAAGAAATGAAGAAAGAAGTACAACAAAGATGACGGCAGGCACACACATGCAGATTATTTTTAGATAAAGTATTCCTAAATTTGCAAGAGGGTGTAATGCTCTTTTAGTTACAAGAATAATAATTCACTAGAATGATCCTCGAAAATGTTCAGTACATACTGCATATACGGTCTACTCTTTTAGTAATTAGAAATTTTGAAGGATGAAGAAGTAGAGCATCTCCAAGAGGACAAGAGGCTCTTTATTTCTCCCATCCTCTTTATTTTAAAGAGCCAATCTTCATTTTAACAGTTTAATTAGTCCAACGAGCCTCTATCTCTAAAAATTAAAGTAGAGAGTGGATTTGGCTCTCCAAATATAGAAAGCCAAACTCACTCACTATATACTACTAATGCTTTCACATGTGATACACGAGTTCTAATGCACTTGTTTGAAGGGGAAGCTAGTAAATAAAAGGAAGAAAAAAGGTTATATCATACTTATTTATTGGGAATAAGCAAAACCAAGAAATTATAAATAGTGTTGTTGGACTTTCCGCTCCTTATTCAAATTTTTTTCAATAGGCTCTTTAATTGTTGGAGATGCTCTTAGTAGAATTATTATTACTGAGAAGAAACATATTGTTCTTAGAACTGAGGTAGTGAAGTAAATTGGGCCAAACCACCAGGCCTATGGGGTGTCAGGCATCACTTTACTTTACACATCCCAGCCTGGCCAATCCAGGCCAATTTGAAAACATTTGTGGCCCTCACACCCAAAATAAATAAATAATTAAATAAAATTATCTCACACCTATTCTTAGAGTGATGAAGTGACAACTATTTATTAGGAAAAATTAGCACTGGATCTGTGGGAACCCTAAGAAACGCAGGACTCCTCTCAAAATTAGCAACAATGTAGACAAATATCCAAGTTTGACAGTACCAGAAGAAATACTCCAAGTTTGAAATTCATGCTTGGTAAAATAAGTAACTTAAAAGTAAGAGAAGACTTACTGTGGCGGCATGGCAGAATTCTGAGCTTCTCTCCAACAGTATAGTCTTCAAGACATATAGCACATGTCTGTGAAGTACAATTATCCTCCAGAACAGCTGTGAAAGTTAGGCTCGGCATGGCTTTCACCAGACGACTGCTCATCCCGTGGAATTCCCTTACACGTGGAGCTCGTGGCCGTTCTCTTCTAATGCGATGCCTCCGGACAAAGAAACAGGTAGCTAACACTGCTGACATTGCAAGTAATGAAATGAAAGACATGGCCATGATTGACCATGCTGAGTTTTCAAAGCTTGAGATTATCCAGAGTTCCACGTCAGCAGCCCCAACATATTGTGTCAGTTTTTCACCTGAAGCTTTGGAAACAAACACAGCATGTATTTTTATACGAGCAGCATTTCCTGCCACTGAATTTTTACACATTGAAAACTTCATTAGCCATCAAAAACTAAAACAATCAACTTTCACATATACCTTCATTCCTTGAGCAAGCAGCAGAAGGCATGATGTAGAACAAATTGTTGAATGGATGGAAAAAGAATTGGATCATAATGGGGAAAAAGTATTGGTGCAAAGAGCACATCCGAATTTCGGTTTGGGTCCATAATATCATTCGGGAAAGAGGACGACGATACAAGTAAAACTCATGGCTATGCCATGATGTACGATGGATTTCAGCCATCTGAATTCGTTTAGGACTCAAAAACTGTTTTCAAAGTTTTAGCGCTATTTTTGTCATTTAGTTTATTTCAAATTATTTTTAATTTTAATCCTATTAAAATAGGTTTTCATGTAAATCCTTATTTATCTCATTGTTTTTTATCATCTTACATTAATAAAATTTGTGAGTTTAATTTTTCATAATTTGGTGGATTCCAAAATTCGTGTTCTTAAGGATTTCGCTTGAATTCCTTGTTTCACGTTGCGTCAAGTGATATCAAAGCCGACTTTCCCATCTCTATATCTTTGATTCATAAGCACGGGTGACGTACCAGTTACTTAAGCAGATTTGGACGCAATACATTGACGGCTTGACGATCTTACTACTCAGATAAAAGAAATTCGTCCGCTGTTTTTGCGAGTCATTGGAAACAAAGGGTAGAATGAACAACGGACAAACAACAATGAACGGATCGCTGAGCCTGTAGTTCAGGGAAGAAATAATATGAGACGTGCAATAAAAGAAAGCGAATCAGAGTCAGAGGAAGAGTTCGAAGCGCTGCCACATAATCATCAAAATCGAAATACCCTTGATAATTATCGAATTAAAGCAGATATTCCCCCCGCTCCTTGGTAACCTAAAGATCAAGGAATTTTGGATTGGTTGATGAAGGTTGAACGGTTTTTCGAAATTATGGATGTGTCGGAGGACAAGATAGTTAAGATGGTGGCGTTCCATTTGAAATCGATAGCGACAGTATAGTGTGATCGGTTACAAAATACTCGGAGGAAACAAGGAAAGAATCGTATTCGAACTTGGAGAAAGATGAAGCAGTGTATGATGGGTCGATTTCTACCTGCAGATTACGAACATATTTTGTATCATATGTACCTGGGATGCCACAGGGCAATCGCAAAGTATCGGACTATACCAATGAATTTATACGGTATACTAGTGGTTTAAATGTGGCTATTCAAGATAGAATTGAGTTGCAGAATATTTGGACGTTGCAGGAGGACATTAACATGGCAACGAATGTTAAGATGATGGAATCTGATAAGAGGCTGACCAATTATAGGAGAGTTTTCCCACTTGCCGAACCATCATCATTCATTCATTTGGACAAAAGGAAGGCTACACTACAAACCCTAGCCAACTCTAACAAAAGCAATGTTGACAACAGTGGTCGAATCGAAAACAGAGGTCAAACCTGAAGCACACCTCAGAATGCAAATCCTTATGTTAGGCCCACAGGAGATATTTGTTATAGATGCCACAAACCTGGGTATCGTTCCAATAACTGCTCGAAAGAAAACAGGTCAATTTGGTAGAGCCGGAGATAGTGGATAAGGAAGAAGATATTGAGGTAAAAGATGAGAATACATGATTTGAGTTTGCTGTTGAGGAAGGAGGGGAGAGGCTTACTTTGGTATTGCAACAAATGCTTTTGTTGCCTAAGGAAAAAGGGCAACGTCACTGCATTTTTCAATCTCTGTCTATCATCAAGAATAAAGTGTGTGAAGTGATTGTAGACAACGAAAGCTGTGAGAATTTTGTGTCAAAAAGGTTGGTGAATTTGTTTAAGTTACTTACTGCGAACCATCCTAAACCTTATTCCCTTGGTTGGGGAAAGAAAGGTCATTCAATTCAGGTTGCTGAAACATGCAATGTACCTGTTTCCATTGGTAAGTATTATAAGGATGAGATTATGTGTGATGTCATAGACTTGGATGCTTGACATATCCTACTAGGTCGTCCATGGAAGTTGATGTGGTTTCAACTCTTAAAGGGCATGATAATGTGGTACTTTTCATAAAGCAGCCATAAGATTGCTATGGCTCCTCTCAAATAGTCGGAGAAGTCTACCCAACAACAAACGGAGAGTTTCCTTACCCTTACAAATAATGAAAAAGAGATTGTAGATTCCGTAAGGGAGTGATTGCTTTTATCCAATGGTGATTAAGGGGCTTTATACTACAAATAAGGAAGAAGAGAATGTTCCACTTGATGTGTAAGAAAATATTAACAGAATTTGAAGATTTGATTTCCGATGAATTGCTGAATGAGTTACCACCTATGAGGAATATTTAGCACCGAATTGGTTTGGTACCCGGGGCTAACCTTCCAAATTTGCCTCATCATCGAATGAGTCTGAAGGAGAATGAGATTTTGATGTAGCAAATTGAGGAGCTGTTGAGGAAAGGATTCATAAGAGAAAGTATGAGTCTGTGTGCAGTACATATCCTCTTAGTGTTAAAGAAGGATGGAAAGTGGTGTATGTGTGTTGACAGTCGTGTCATCAACAAGATAACTGTGAAGTACAAGTTTCCCATTCCACGGTTCGAGGACATGTCAGATATGCTTCAGGGTTCTAAGGTCTTTTCAAAAATAGACCTTTGTAGTGGCAACCATAAGATCCATATCAAACCTGAGGATGAATGGAAGACTGCCTTCAAGAGTAAGGATGGACTTTACGAATGGTTGGTGATGCCATTCGAACTTTCAGACACCCGAGTACCTTCATGAGATTGATGAACCAGGTTCTTTGTCCTTCCAATGGGTCTTTTGTTAGGGTTTATTTCGATCGCATACTCATTTACAACAAGTCCAAAGATCACTTAGTTCAATTGAAGCAACTCCTAGATGTTCTAAAGGAAAATCAATTGTACATCAACCTGAATAAGTGCACTTTCTGTACACAAACTGTTGTTCCTAGGCTTTGTGGTTGGTGAAGAGGGTCTACAGGTGGATGAAGAGAAGACGAGCAATCCGAGTTGGCCACTCCTAAATTAGTTTTTGAAGTAAGAAGTTTCCATGGTTTGACAACTTTCTAGAGGCGATTTATCAGAAATTTTAGCACTATTGTGGTACCACTCACAGAATGTTTGAAGAAAGGGAGATTCAATTGGGGAGAAGAGCAAGACAAGACTTTCACCTTCATCAAGGAAAAATTGTGCACAGCTCCAATATTTGCCTTGCCAAGTTTCGAGAAGATTTTTGAGGTAGAGTGTAATGCGAGTGGTGTGGGTGTTGGGGCAGCCCTTTCCCAAGAGAAGAGACTCCTGGTTTTCTTTTCGAAAAAATTGAGTGATGCTAGACAGAAGTGGAGAACTTATGAGCAGGAATTATATGCAGTGGTGAGGGCTTTGAAGCAATGGGAACACTACCTCATACAAAATGAGTTTGTGTTGTTTACTGATCGCCAAGCCCTGAAGTTTATTCATAGTCAGAAACATATCAGCAAATTACATGCTTGGTGAGTGATTTTCCTCTAAAAATTTCCTTTTGTGATTAAATATACATCTGGAAGTTCGAATAGAGTTGCTGATGCTTTTAGCAGAAGTGCCTCGTTGCTAGTCACACAGACATAGGAAATTGTTGGATTTAAGTGCCTGAAGGTACTGTATACAGATAATCCAGACTTTAAGGAGATTTGGAGCAAGTGTATGAATCGTGAAGTAGTGGCAGATTTCTATATCAGTGATTGATATTTGTTCAAGGGCAACCAGCTTTGCATTTCCATTTCATCTTTACGTGAAAAGTTTATTCAATATCTGCATGGTGAAGGTCTAAGTGGACACTTGGAGCGTGACAAAATAGTAGCTAGTTTTGAAGCTAGGTATTATTGGCCACAGTTGAAGCGAGATGTTGAAGTTATAATCTGAAAAATGTTATACTTGTCAGGCGTTAAAGGGTCAAGTGCAAAATACCGAGTTGTACATGCCACTTCCTGTCCTCCAGGGCATATGGCAAGATCTTACTATTGATTTCGTTCTCGGATTACCTCGTACTCAACGGGGCATAGATTCTATATTTTGGTGGTTGACAGGTTCTCCAAGATAGCTCACATTATACCTCGTTGGAAAACCTTAGATGCATCAAATATTGTCAAACAGTTTTTCAAGGAGGTTGTTCGATTGCATGGAGTTCCCAAGTCTATCACATCAGACCGGAATACAAAGTTTGTACGACAGTTTTGGATTACACTGTGGAAGTTGTTTGGGACGAGTTTGAAATGAAGTAGCGCTGCCCATCCCCAGATGGACAGACTAAAGTCACTAATTGTACCCTTGGAAACATGTTTCAAAGTGTTTGTGGATATAAGCTCAAACAATGAGATCTTGCACTACCTCAGGTCGAGTTTGCATACAACAGCGTAGTTCTTAGTGCTACAGGCAGGTACTCGTTTTCTATTGTATATATAGAGGTTCCTTAATGTTGTGGATTTGGTGAAGTTGCCCTGGGTAAATAGTAAGAGTGTTGTGCAGAACATCGGGCAGAAGAGGTGCTAGCAATTTGTGATGAAGTAAAACAGAAGTTGGAGAAGACCAATGCAAAGTATAAGTCAACGACAGATTCAAGTGGACGTGATAAACAATTTCAGGAAGAAGACTCGGTGATTGTATTTTTGAGAAAGTATAGATTTCTCGTTGATACCTACAACAAGGTGAAACCAAGAAAGAATGGGCCTTTCAAAGTGCTTAAGCGGATTAACAACAATGCCCACATTATTGAATTACCGCTTCTATTGTTATTTCTCGAACATTCAATGTGGCATATTTGTATGAGTTCCATAAAGATGATGAGCTTTTATATTCAGATTATAACTCGAGGTTGAGTTCTTCGAAGGTAGAAGGGACTGATGTAGAACATATTGCTGAATGGATGAAAGAATTGGATCAAAATGGGGAAAAAGTAATAGTGTAAAGAGAATATCTAAATTCCGATTTGAGCGCATAATACCATTCCGAAAAGAGGATGACGATACAAGTAAAATTCATGGCTATGCCAAGATGTACGATGAATTTCGGCCCTCCAAGTTCACTTAGGACTCGAAAATTGTTTTTTAAAGTTTTAGCGCTATTTTTGTCATTTATTTTATTTTGAATTCTTTTCAAATTTTAGTCTTATTAAACTAGGTTTTCATGTAAACCCATAAAAATAAATAGTTAGCTCATTGTATTTTATCATCTTGCATTAATAAAATTCATAAGTTTAATTTTTCATAATTTGGTGGATTCCAAAATTTGTATCAAGGTTTTCGCTTGAATTCCTTGTTTCGCGTTGCGTCAAGAAAAGAAAGGGATGAGGGAACCTACTGCCACCTTCAACAAATATTCTGTCCTTTCCTCTTTTACATTTAGGATTGGCAGAAAAGCTGATAATTAATTAACTATGGCAAAAAAAAAAAACACCAAAGAGGCCCACCCGTCTTTTCAATATACTTTCCACTTTAATTAACTTTTCTACTTTTATAAAATATGACGTGTCAGTGAGAAAATATTATCTTATGGGCAAAATTCCATGAAGACCAGGAGGAGACATGACTCTCAAATCTTTTCCAGAAATACATTTTGAGCACCAAACAAGTCTTGACATGAACAAGGCTCAAGTACCAATGTACCAGGAAACTTTTCTGTGATCCTATATGGCTTCTCCATCCTTAATATCAGAAAAGTCAAGATCTTGGATTTGGTCTTACGTATTTCTATCTCTTAACACATTCACTCACATAAAGCAATACAGAATTTGACACCAAAAATGCTACTAATCGAGACTATTCAGACTGAGAAACCATCGTTTTAACTTGCAAATCAAAAAGAACATTTACTTTGGTTCATAAAGAGAGAGCTTATATGGTGCTTCCAAGGAAACAATGCTGGAATTGCATCAGTTTGAGATGATGGGTAGTAGTTAGAGACACAAGGCAATCCAGAACTTAAGATGGCGCTTATGAGCTTACATTTCAGGAACCTAAAACACAATTCTCGTACTATTGTGCTCTTGTACTAATAGATCAGTTCACTATAGTAACTGCATATTGAGTTTGGGCTATAATATACAATGGAGGTCAATCATCTGTCAATATTGTGAAGAAAAACCACAAGATGAGGGAAACAATATAAAAGTAATTAATTTAATTAATCGGGACAGAGGAATCAAGTTCATCACATGTTCTGAACTTGTGGATCACATTTTAATATTGAAGAAATATGTGATGCCTAAATTTATATTGGCAAAACACGAAAGCCATAAAATAGCAGATATAAAGACACAGGTGAGGGAGGAAAAAGTCATTACTTGCAACTAAATCACCACTTTCACTGTCATAGACAATGGCTGCTTTAAATCGTGCAGCTTGTGCACGTCTGACTTTATCCTCAAAGCTACATCCCCCTCTAATTATCAACACAAATGGAGACCTGGTATCATTCTTTTCTGAATCGATTTTATTAGTCAATGGTGAGCATGCATCCAACGGTTTCGCCACATGCAATGTGCCAGATATCCCGGATCCTTTCACTGATGGAGCTGAAATTCAGGTGTAATATCAGTAAACTCAGAGCAAGTAAACACAATAGATGCTGGAAATCAACAAACAAACACATACAAGAATTGAATTCAAATTCTTATCAAAATAGTGAATGGTCTTTCTCGAATGGAGATTCCTACTAACAGGATCTCTTCCTGAAGCTAGGCGAGATGGGGCCACGTTTAATACAGATTCCACAATTCCAAGCTGAATTGAAGCACAAAATAGGGAGAAAAGATATAATTTGATTTCGATCCAAATATCGCATAAAAATCCATATTTTCACCAACCATAGCCAAGAAAGAAAGAGAACACAAACTATGCAGCTCGAATTACTCAAAACAATTTAAACAAACCCATTTCCCAATTTTAATCCCATAATCCAGATTCAATATTTTGCATAAAATAAATAAAAAAAAATCAATTGCCCAGAATACTTTAAAAAATGATTCTACTCACCGAAATTAGCTTCAATGTCTGCAAAAGACAAGGTAACATTATTCCCAATCAAAACCACGTTGCCAAACGCTTTGAAAGCACCCATAAAACAGCAAAAACACCAGACAATTACCCCGAGATTTACCATCTTTTTCCCGATTCTGTTTCAACTTCCCAAGATCTTCACAACCCACAAACCTCAAAAATAGAAACACTCTTTCAACTATTATTCAAGCGGTTTTAACACTAAGAAATAGAAACATCAGCTTCCATTATTGCTATTATTAGGGCTTTGCAATTTCTCCAGCGATGTCATTTTATTAGTTTAGTATTGTATTTGAAGTATTTATACGGGTGGGTGTGTGTGTGTTTTTTTTTTTGTGTGGATATGCTGTAATGATATTGCTTATCTTGCATGAATATCCACCCAGTCCAACCCCAAACGGCAATTAAAAAAATAAAATAAAAAAAATTGCAATTTGTAATAGAAAAACTGAAAAAGTAAGTAAAAATATAAAAAAATAATTGGTGCATGTTTGGTGGTAATTAAAATCAATTTTTTAGTAAATTTTGATAAGTTTGATGAAATGTGTGATTGAAACATTATGATTCTTATCAATATGTGATTATTCTTAACTTTGATTCAAATATAGTTAAAGCAATGATTGTCAATCTCAAAAAAAAAAAATACTTATAAACTTAGCCAAACATGCTTGATTGAGCGAATTTCAAGGAATCGAGATTTTCCAAAAATTACTAGTAATTTTTATTAACTCGTCTATTTCGTATATAAGGATAGGTATTGATATGGTAATTTTCTCTTATAAAAATACGAAAATGTTAGTTTTTCTTTTTAAAAAAAAAGTTATACAGAAAGTAAAAAGATAAAAAATAATTAATTTTTATTTTCTAAAGAAAAAAAATTAGTCGACTCAAATCAATGCATATATTTACCCAAGAATATATCTCTTCTATATATAAAGTGGCTATCTAACGGAATTTCTTGTTTATCTAACGGAATGTCTTGTTTTAACGGAAAATCTAACGGAACTTGTTATTTTTAACGGAAAATCT
>CAIGRF010135909.1:5621-18177 GCA_903798235.1 Fraxinus ornus
GTTTGGAGGGCAAAAAGAGGATGCAAGGCTGGAAATTGCAAGGAGTGTATGGTTGCAAGAGTCCAGCATGAGCCACCATGACCAAGCTGTCAAGTCTAGCTAAAGACTATAAATTCAGCGCTTATTGGGAGGCAACCCAATTCCCTATCCTTTTATTTATTTTATTTTTCATATTGCATTGCACGTAGTTTTATTCTTGATTAATATGTTGCATTAGTTATAGGCATAGGTCAATTTACAGGGTATCACCATCCTATTATGTTTTCCCCTCGGCCATTACACATATTTTACCATGCCGATTTGCATCACCGCAGTTCTCGCTCCCCATAACTTGTAACATAATGTATAATGCATATTTTGTTTCATATTTTCACCATCACCACATATGCTAACACCACCGTCTGCCCCACCATTTGTAACATTAATTGTTACACCACCACCATCATCATTCTTAACAATTATTGTTACCCCATCACCATTGGACCATCACTACCCACGCTACTATTGCCCGCTATCACTACTATACGTACTTCATAACTTGTAGAGAAAAATGATGATTGTGGACACCTAGATATGATGTTGGAATGACAAAATAATATTGAAATAGTAGATTTGTTATACGGGCGTATAGTACTATATGTGTCCGAATATATACCACTTTAAGATTTTCAATGGTCATTAAGAGTAACCAATGATAGAATGTTTGGCAATCTATCGCGAGTATATGGACGATGTTGGGATGTCCCTTGGTGGCCAGGGAATTCGAATCAACACGAGGAGCACCCTGAATTAGATTTATTATAAATAATGAGTCTCGAAGGGTAACGATAGATACAATTGTGATCTTATGAATCATAGTGGATGATGATGAAACCATAGACACTGGAAGGTTATCATGTTATTGGACAAATCGATATTTGAGGTCATACAATATATCACAACAAGATTTTGGCCCAAAGAGTTAAAAGACGAATAAACTGAGATAGTAAGAATGCGCAAATGATATCGTAATAAGGATATGGAAAGGAAATCATGGACATCGTTACTTGATGAGCATTTACTATTATTGGATTTTGACGCATACTATCAGATGACGAGAAGACTGTATATTGGATACCTGACCGTGTGGGCCTATCATCAAGGAAACTCGAAAAAGTTCACAACAAAATTCTAAAAGTATTTTGCTTATGAAAATAACCATTTATATTTTAAAATGTTACTTCCCGATTTTTGGATAATAATAGTTTGATTCAGTTCGCTTTCGAAAAATAAAGTAAATATACATCAAGTTCTAAATTATACTATTTTTAAAAATTAAAGTAAAGTAAATAACAATATGTTAATATCGAAAATATATTATAAGGGAATCTATTAAGGTTGGATAAATGATTTCAAAGTCGAATTTGGATTTTGTGTACAATCATACGATATTGTTAAACTAGTTGAAAATCATTGTAAGAATGAAATCGAAAGCGATTGACGTCTTATTATTTTATTGTTTTAAATATTTTGACAATAAACTTTATTACAAACATTAAATTAGTTCTAAATTTGGAGCGTTACACAGTCTTTATTGGGTTTGAAGTTTTTGCCCTTTGGTAAGGGTGAACCGCATCCTTGATGGCTCCCACCTGCCTTGCCTTGGGCCTTGGTGAAGGAAGTAAATCGCAGGTTATGCCTCAAAGGGTACAGGATGGAAGACTGCTTGTACACTTGCACTTACTCAAGGGTCAAATCCATTCAGGATTCGAACCCTTGACGCGACAGCCTCAAGCAAAGCTATAGTTTTTCCACCTCCCCTTTTACCACTTGGAGATGTGCCTTGGGGNCAACAACAAGCCCATGATCCAGGTACAGCACTAGGCCCAAATATCAAAATGGATTATAACCCGACCATAAAGAGCCCAAGATAGGCATGACTCTACAACGGTTACTTGAAAGGAATATTGTGTTCTTGTTTAGTGAGGATTAAAATCAAGATTTTAATTTAATTCAAAATTAACAATTAATTTCACATTTCATGGTTTCACAACTTTTAACAACATATTTTATCTTTTTTTTTTTTTTATCAAAACCTACTAAAAATAGGATTTTTAGCTAAACCAAACAGGTACTCAGTATTTCATAAAAAAATGAAAATTTTGGGAGACAATACGAGGATGGCAAAATGTCCCATACTAGGAGCCTAAATAGGTAAACAACCTTGACCAATCAAAGCCCAATTCGATTTTTCATTGATAAAATATTTTTGAGGAAATTAACCCCGCTCATACTTTTCAACTTCCCATTTCAACAATTAGGTACAAAATTTCCTCTTTCAAAAATTTTCATCCACCTTCGGGTGAATCATTTCATTCCAGTTGTTGGTAAGCGAAAAGAGGCAGCTCATACTTTTTAACTTTTCATTTCAACAATTAGGTACAAAATTTCCTCTTTCAAAAATTTCCATCCACATTTGGGTGAAATCAGTTCATTCCAGTTGTTGGTAAGCGAAAAGAGGCAACACATCATCTGGGCAGAATGCTATTATTTCTTCAGCTAACGATGACATTCACATGTCAAGGGCGTAAGGAAGTGCTTATCTACGGTGAGAGGCTTCAAAGGCTGGCGATGGCAGAAGTACTCATTTGGAAATACTAAATAATGAGAAACTTAAGGGCAAGGTGGATAAGATACATAATTTACCAAATTCTAAGGATAAGAAGAAGGGTGTCTACATTCCTTCATCATCATGAAGATTAGTTCTTGGAATATAAGGGGTTTGAACCATCCCTTGAAACAAAATGGGGTTCGTAACTTTATGAATCAACACAACATTGATGTTATAGGTATCTTGGAAACTAAGTTGGGGGAGTCGAAGTTAGACCGGATCATAGTAAATTTGGCAACCTTTTGCAAATCAACAATTTTTCATCTCATCGAGCTGGACGTATCTTGGTCTTACGGAACTCTTTGAAAGTAGACTTGGAAGTTTTGGAGAATTCTCTGCAAGTCATTCATTGTACTGTTACTTGCCAAAGTAATTTGGTGGAAGAATTCAGTCATTGACCATTGATTTATGTATCAGTATTTATACAACAGGTAAACAATATAATCCCAGTATTCTAGGCTATACAATGGGAAGTGAATCATTTAAATAAGATGAGTATTACAAGAGAATCATGGTAAGGAAAGCCAGTAAATCTTTCCATAAATACGTGCTAAGTTTGTGCTCTATCATGCGCCCGCAAGCGCAAGGGTCCGGGAAGGACACCAAGCTTGGACCGATGAAGAAGAAACTGTGTTCGAGCCACTGGTTTAGTAAGAGAGTCAACCAGTTGGTCTGCTGTGTGAACATGGGAAATGCGAAGCAGCTTACGAGAGACTTGATCACGGACGAAGTGGAAATCAATGGCAATGTGCTTCATACGGGAATGGAAGACAGGATTGGAGCATAAGTAAATGGCTCCAACATTGTCAAAATAAATTATGGGAGAAGCATGAATTGGGATTGTTAGTTCATGGAGAAGATTGGTGATCCAATTTACTTCAGCTGTGGCAGCAGTAACGGTACGATATTCGGCTTCTGTAGAGGATCGGGCAATGGTGGATTGTTTCTTGGAGCTCCAGCTAATGGGGTTGGAGCCAGGAAAGACAACATAAGTTGATGTAGAATGTCGGGTATCAGTGTCCCCAGCCTAATCGGCATCTGCAAATGCATGAAGAGCAAGGGGAGAACGAGCTTAAATGAAGAGACCATAGTGAGAGGTGCCCTTAAGATAACAGAGAACGCGTTTACCAGCAAGCCAATGAGTAGAGGTTGGGTGATACATGAATTGAGATAGCTTATTAACGACATAGCTGATATCTGGTCTTGTAAGAGACAGATATTGAAGTGAGCCAATCACTTGACGAAACTGAGTTGGATCATGACTTGGGGAACCATCATTGAGCTGGAGGGTCTCCGAGGGAGACAATGGTGTACTAAATTCCTTTGCCTCATGCATATTGTGTCGCTGAAGAAGATCCAAAATATACTTTCTCTGAGATAGGAACATGCCATTGGAAGTTCGTGTGGTTTCAACCCCCAAGAAATAGTGGAGTTTGCCGAGATTCTTGAGAGAAAATCGAGTGGAGAGCTGACCAGTAAATGTATGGAGAACGGACTAATCATTGCTGGTGAGGATAATGTCATCCACATACACAAGTAGATACATGATGTGGGTTCCCGATCTATAGATGAAGATCGAGGCATCACTTTTGGAGTTGAGAAAGCCATAGGCTAGGAAAAAGGACCGAAGCTCAGTATACCATGCTCGGGGAGCTTGACGGAGACCATAGAGAGCTTTGTGTAGTTTGCAAACGTGAGAGGGATATTGAGAGTTAACAAAGCCTTGAGGCTGCTGCATGAAAACACAATCATCTAGAGTTCTCCGCAAAAAAGCGTTATTAACATCCAGTTGGTTCAACACCCAACCATTGATTACAGCAATGGTAAGAACAAGGTAAATAGTAGCTGGTTTGACAACAGGGCTAAAGGTTTCAGTGAAGTCAACACTAGGTCATTGATGGAAGCCTTCGGCTACAAGGCGGGCTTTATTACGAGCTATAGTCCCATCCGGGTTTTCTTTGGTCCTATAGACCCATTTACACCCGATAATATTTTGTGTGGGGGATGGAGGTACAAGGGACCAGGTTTTGTTCTTTTGAAGAGCAAGAAACTCATCTTTCATGGCGTCACGCCAGTGAGAGTACTTATTGGCCTGGCGAAAGGATGTAGGATCCATTTGTGAGGGAGAAGGGGAGGTAGTCGTATGAAGGGAGAATGGGATTTTGGGTTTGTATATGTTATTTTGTGCACGAGTGACCATACGAGATGGTTGGACCGGTGAGTGAGATGAGAATGACTAGTGGCAGTTGGTTGGTCAGGTTGGTGGATTTCCTCACATGCTGTGGGGGTTTCGGTGGTAGAGAGATCAGTAGTGGGTGAGGAAGGACCGGTGGGGCCACGATGTGGTATAGGGTGTTCCATGAAAATAGGGTCGGGTAAGCGATTTACCTGTGATGGAGAGCATTGAGAGGCAGCTTGGGGAGAGACAGGAGAAGGAACTGATTGAGTGGTAGAAGAGGGCCAAGTAGGAGTGTGGATTAAGTGGAATGGGGAGAAAGATCGGACAACAAAATCAAGAGAGTCCTCAGTAGGTGTCTTGACCTTAACTAGATGTTTTCCTGTAAAGGCAGATAGAAATTTGGAGAAAGTTTGGTGCGAGAGACATATATCAGGAGATGATGTAGCCTTGTAGGGAAAGATGTGCTCAAAGAAAACAACATGCCTAGAGAAAGAGTCTATTGGAATGAGTATCAAAACAAAGAAATGAATGATGAGGCAATGAAAAACCAAGATACACGCGTGGTCGGGAGCGGGGTTCCAGTTTGTGAGTGTTGAACGGACGAAGCCATGGATAGCATAGGCAACCAAAGACTCGGAGGGAAGTGTATTTGGGTTTGTCACCAAAGAGCATGTGATATGGTGTATCATTGCGGAGAACGGGAGTGGGCATGCGATTAATGAGGTAAGTGGCGCTTTAGAAGGCATAGGTCCAAAAATGTATAGGGATGGCAGCATTGTGAAGAAGTGTGAGACCAGTTTCGACAATATGGCGATGCTTGCGTTCAGTAGAGCCAACATGTTCGGGTGTATAAGGTGGACATGTGAGGTGTTGAATACCATGTTGGGCTAAAAGATGAGAGAGTGCTTTATATTCACCACCACCATCTGTGTATACGGTTTTGAGTGTAGTATGAAAGAAATTTTCAATGAGTTTTCTAAATTTTTCAAAAATAGTAACGACGTCAGATTTAAGTTTTAGAGGATACAACCACGTGTACTTAGTAAAATAATCAATGAAGATAACATATTATCGAAAATTTCCAAATGAAGTCACCGGGACAGGGCCCCAAACATCCGAATAGATAACTTAAAATGGTTTAACACAACTAATAGAAGAATTTTTAAAAGGTTGTTTATGACTTTTGTTATATAGACAAGAGTCACACACTTTATTGTTAGATGAATTTGAAGAGAGAATTTTATTGCTAGCGAGTATTCTCTTCTGGATTGAAAGAGAGAGATGACCAAGCCTTTGATGCCATAGCTGAGAGGAGAGGGTGACTGAAGCGGAAGGAGTGAGATTTGATTGCTCGGTAGGTGAGATTGTGGATGGCCACTCATACAAGTTGTGCTTACTCTGGTCTTTCGCCAAGTATACCTCCGTATTCAAGTCCTTCACAAGAAAGTAATCAGGAAAAAAATCAATGGATGTGTTATAGTGTTTGCAAAATTGAGAGACAGATATGAGGTTCTTTGTAATCATAGGTGCACACAAAACATTATCTAATGTAAATGAAGCAAAAGGAGAGTCAACGGAAGAGGAGCCAACATGAGAGATAGAGATTCTTTTACCATTACCGACTACAATATCCTCATTACCAACATAGTCTGAGTGCAAGGAAAGGTTTTGTAGGTCTGAAGTGACATGATGTGTGGCACCCGAATCAAGTACCCAATTGTTGTTGGCGTGGATAGACGGTCCTTCAGGCATATTCGCTTGAGCTCGAGAGGTGTAGGAAGATGGCTGTCCACCAGAGCGACATGTCTTTGCACTATGTCCAGTTTTGTCACATAGTTGACAAATAATGCGAGGCTGACCTTGATTTCCCTGATGCTGATATAAATTCCATGGAAGAGAGTATGATAGAGAATTGGAATAGTTTATACCTCTTCCATATGAAAGCTTAGATTGCTGCCGATTGAACTGGGGTGGTTAGACAGAGAATTTTGCCCACCTGTGTTGCTATCGAGGCGGTATGTGTGGTTATTGTAGCCACCTCGATGTCCTCCTCTATTGCCACTGCCTCTAAAATTGGATCGCCTTTAAGTAAGTTGTGCAGTAACTTGTATTTCTTCTTCCTTCGGCTCTCTATGATTGCTTACTAATTCTTCATCAAGTAATTTATCATAGAGGTCTTAAAAGGTTATAGGAGTATCACGGACACGAACTGCTGCTGTCAATTCTTTGAACTTATCGCCCAAGCCGTTTAAAGTGTAGGACATGATTTGAGCATCATTTAGAGGATGCCCAATGATAGCTAGATCATCGACAAAGCTTTTAACCTTGCTCATATAAGCAGCCACATTTTTCCCTTCCTTCTTGTTTGTCATAAGAGAGGACATGATGGAAAGCATACGGGTATTTGAACGATTAGCGTAATTGGTTTCTAACCTGTTCCAGGCATCTGCAGATGTGGTGCAATTGTTTATCATCAGGCAGATTGCGCTATTGATAGTGGCCTGTATGCCAAGGAGCACAAGACGATCCTGACGAGTCCAAAGGAGATATCCAGGGTCGTTTTTTGATGGACATGGATGAGATCCATTGACAAAACCAAGAAGTCCATAACCAAAGAGGAGATTGGTTAATTGGGACTTTCAAGATGCATAATTTTTGCCATTCTTTGCAAGTTTAAATGGAATCTAAGAAGAAGCATTAAGAGATATAAGATTTCCATTGGTGGGAAAAGAATTACTTTGAGCCGTGGTGTTCACAGGGGTTGATGCAATCACTGGTTCAGAATCAGTTGTTGACATTATTGGTGTTGCAGAGGACTCCTTGGATTTTTCCATTGCAGAGGATACGACTGGTTTTTTTTTTTTGTAGAAGGATCAGACTCTGTTCAGTTGACAGAGAAGCTCTGATACCATAAAGTAATTTGGTGGAAGAATTCAGTCATTGACCATTGATTTATGTATCAGTATTTATACAATAGGCAAACAATATAATCCCAGTATTCTAGGCTATACAATGGGAAGTGAATCATTTAAATAAGGTGAGTATTACAAGAGAATCATGGTAAGGAGAGCCAGTAAATCTTTCCATAAATACGTGCTAAGTTAGTGCTCTATCACTTGGAAGTCGTAGACCATTATGGGACAATATTATGGCGTTTGGTTTGGATTGTTCTATGCCTTGGTTGACTATGGGTGACTTCAATAATGTACTTCATTTTGATAAGAAAAGTAATGGAGCCGATGTGACCCCATATGAGGTAAAAGACTTTGTAAATTGTAGCGTCAATGCTGGACTTACAGATATGAGATCTATTGGGTGTTTCTATACTTGGATCAACAATTCTACTTGGTGTAAACTTGACAGAGCAATGGTGAATGATGTTTGAATGCATATGGGTTTTTCTTGTGTTGCGGAATTCCTACCCTTGGGATGCCTCTCCGATCGTTCACCTTGTATTGTTTCCAGTTTTGCATGTGATGTGAGCAAGAAGAAACCATTTAGATTCTTTAATATGTGGACTAAGCATGAGTACTTCCATGAACTTGTGCAAAGTCTTAAAGGTGTACTCAAAGAGCTTAATGTTAAACATTATGGGCACATTTCTTCTAGAGCTGAGGTTGCTACTAAAGCTTTAAAAGAATCCCAGCTGGTTTTACATGATGATCCTACTAATTCCCATTTGCAAAATAGGTTGCTTGTCTGAGGAAAGAAGCTATGAATCTTTTTGAAGCGGAGAGAAGTTTTTTACTTTCAACAAACGAAGTGTACATACTTGAAGAATTGTGATAAATGCACAAAGTTCTTCCACTCTATGGTGAAGAGAAACATCAAAAGAAACTTCGTTGCAGCTGTTCTAAAAAGAGATGGTTCATATATATACCTCTTCACAAAAAGAGGTGGCTGATGAATTTACACATGTTTATAATGAGGTGCTTGGGAAAGACAGCACTTTACTGCCTTTTATGGCCGAAAATCTAATGTTTGGGCCTACTTTACCCGAGGAGCGTGCTACATCACTTATCCGGGATGTTTCTAGGCAAGAAATTAAGGATGCATTATTTAGCATTGGTGATGACAAGTCGCCGGTTCCGGATGGTTATTCATCTTGTTTCTTTAAAGAATCTTGGAACATTGTTGGTGATGAATTTATGAGAGCTATTGAAGAATTTTTTGCTTCAAGATCCCTCCTTAAGCAAGAGAACCTTACCGTTATTGCCTTAGTCCCAATGGCCAATCATTCTACTTCAGTGGGTGACCATAGACCTATTGTTGCAATGTTTTCGGTATGATCATTAAGATACTTGCGTCTCAGTTGGGATCTACTCTTGAGTCCATTATTGATATAGCTCAAGCCGCTTTTGTGGAAGGTAAAAGTGACGGAGAATATTCACCTTGCTCAAGAGCTTTTGTGTTTTTATTTCATATTAACACTTTTATAACGAGGAATGATAGTAAATTCGCATGTCACAATTGTTAATTAAGTGATCCTATGTTTGGTCCCCATTTTTTTAAACTAATTTTCAATCACATATTCTCTCTTAAAATAATTTTATACGTCAATCAATTTTTTTTTCTTCATTTTCAAATTACATATCTTCTTATCAAAATGGGGCTTTTTAATTAAGAATATGTGGGAAAGGGGGAGGGCTAATGACATTTCTCATGGAAAATAAAGTCTATCAAACACACTCTAATTTGAAAATAAATTAAAGTTTAGCAAGTAAATGAGTTAATTGTTTCAGTAGTCACAAAAATTATGTATGTGTCTTTGATTGCTCATTAAAGTTTGAAATGTTGAATTTTCGGCCACTAAACTTATCCAAAAGTTGAACATTATTCATAAGTATAACATCCATTTCAAACTTTTGATCGAATTAGTAGCGTGGTTAATGGAATGCATATGCGCGCCTCGTCACATCGTTAATAAATTGCTACGTTTTCGATTGCTCACTAAACTTTGAAAAACGTCTTATATTGTTCACTGAACTTTGAAGTGATCGAATTTTGGCCACTAAACTTATAAAAATGACGTCGACCTATTGTTAAAAATTGTGTACCGCAAGTGCACATATTGCGTAAAAGAAATAAAGTAGACTAAGGAGTCCATGTTGTCGATTTCACGAGAAATGATTACTCAATTACACAATAGTTAAATTTAATTTAAATATCTTTATGTAGAATTTTAAGCTATTTTCATCATTTGAAAAATCCAAATTTATTGCGCATTTCGTTCCAAAATCGATTTAATAATATTTATTGTATGTTTGTTTCAAAAATCCAAATTTTAATTAAATTTATTGTCTGTTTTGTTGCAAAATTCATTTAATTAAATTTATTGTATGTTTCTTTGCAAAATTCAAATTTTATTTTACTTTAATTTTAACAACAAAATACACAATAATTTGAATTTTTCGAATGATAAAAATATCATAAAATTTTATAAAAATATGTTAAAATTAAATTTAACTATTGTATAATTAAGTAATCATTTCTCGTGTGATCGACAACCTAGACTCATTTGTCTACTTTATTACTTTTACGTGACTCGTGTACTTGTAGTACCCATTTTTTAATGAACAACATGTCAACGTCATTTTTATAAGTTTAGTGGTCCAAATTCGACCACCTCGAAGTTCAGTGAGCTATAGAAAACGTTTTTCAAAGTTTAGTGAGCAATCAAAGACTTTTTTCAAAATTTAGTGAGCAATCAAAAATGAAACAATTCATTAACGAAGTGACGAGGTGCCACGTGGGCATTCCGTTAATCACGTCACTAATTTCGTCAAAAGTTTGAAACGAATGTTATGCTAATGAGTAACATTCAACGTCTAGATAAGTTTAGTGGCCAAAATTTGATATCTCAAATTTTAGTTAGCAATTTAAGATACAAATATAAGTTCAATGACCATTGAGACAATTAACTCGTGATGCAATTCAGAAAAATTAAAATTCAGTAACTCAAAGGTCCTATTTGGTTGCCACATTTTCCATGAAAAATGTCTCATCCGAGAAAAATGAATTCCACTTTGACCGTTTGATTGCAACGTGAAATGAAAATCGAATTTCAAGATATAACTACTTTAAGATGCATTTTCTATGTTTTCATGGAAAACAAATTCTTATGGGTTTGATGGATTTTTATTTTCCAAGTAACGCGAAATTGGAATTCCTTTGCCTATCAAACGGAAATTTTGCTGAAATTTCAATGGCCAACGTCAAAATTTAGCCCGGTTGAGAGTGCGTGAATTTTTTGAAAACGGAAAGGATTTTTCAAGAATCGAAATACACGGTTACTATCACAAGGACGAATTCTTGGTAAAATACTTAGCTAAACTTTCGCCTATGATGACCTTGAGGTTCCACTCAGTCAGCTCACAAATTTACACAATGAACACACGAAAAATAAAGGCAGCAATGTAAAGGAACACAGATTTTCTAGTAAAACTCAACTCAATTATTATTCCACAATAATACAAGAAAATAAAAGAATACCGAAGGAACACAACACACATTGTGTCTCATTAGTCTAGCCTTCTCAATTTATAGACCAAAATTCGTATGCAATTAACACCCTTAACTGCAAAGGGGATAACAAACCCAGTTGGCTTAGAACTGCCAGAAACTGCTTCCCACAACCATTCCCAGCAACTGTCCATACTATGGACCCCAAAAACTACCCAGCACATGTGCCAAACATGTGCCCAATTTGGACACTCGAATTGGTGGACTAAAAGCCCACTAACAGCAAGCTGGATTAGCCAATACCTTGCAATCTGCAACACTTTGGCACCAACCAAACTGAAGCATCATTCCCACGAATTGAAACCCACATTTTCCTTGCTCCGAAATCCAAAGTGTGCACCATCAACATACCTCTCCGCAAAATCCCGACGTGAGTGCAAGGTGTGCTCATGCCTTGTGCATGTCAACCTTTAAAAGGCTAACAAACCTTCTTCATCGAAAGAGTCCGACGTCCTCGTCAAAAGAGAATCAAGATACTCTTTCACCTTATCCTCAAACTGTCACAGATCAACATCCCTTTCATAGGTTGCATCAACTCTGTTGCTATATTTCCACAAGACAAGATAGTTTGTTCTTCTATTATTCCTACTCACCCTCATTATTTGATGACCCATAATCTTTGCCACCTCCTTATCATATTATTTTATGATCATAGAAGGAGCCCTCTTGACCTGCAAACGATCTTCTCCCATCGAACTTTCATTTAAGGGCTTCAAATAGCTCACATGAAAAGTATGATGAACCTTCAAACGATCGGGTAGCTTCAATCAATATGCTACCTTCCCAACACATTTAATTATTTCGAAAGGACCGTCATATTTCTGAACCAGCCCATGATGTACAGTTTTGCTACTGATCTTTTTCAAATCTGGGGAGTTAATTTCAACAACACTTTATCCCCAACCTGAAATTCCACATCTCCCCTATTCTAGTCAGAATACTTCTTCATTTGTCGGGCAGCCTTCGTAAGACTGTACTTTGCTTGCTCAATCATCTCATGTTTATGCTGAGCAAATCGAAAAGTAGCCGGACATAGTCTGCGTCCCCCTTCTTTTACAAGGCGACTTGGGCATATGTCGCATAGTTAACTCGGCTGGACACATCCCTGTAGTAGAAGATTGATGGAGATTATGTTGACATATGATTGATTTCATCCTTAATGTTTTGATCATAACAAACATGATTAATATTATTTCTAACAATTG
>CAIGRF010135926.1:0-11275 GCA_903798235.1 Fraxinus ornus
GGTTGCTCCCCTTTTGCACCCACTTAGACAAGGTTATGGTGATGAGTTTGCAAGCCACAAATAGTAGAAAAACAATGGAAGAATAGGGTTATACTCAAGCACAAAGGGAGAGGATAACAAAGCATAGGCGGCCACGGTTTTTCTCTTGCAAAGTCACGGTTTCCAGCAGCCAAAGGAGTGGAGTATATATAGGATTAGGTTGTAACTAAAATGTTCTAAGTCATACTAAATGGGCCAACAATGTAGGAGCCATCCAAGAAGTAGAATTTTGGCCAAAGCAACATTAATTAATTAAGTTGCTAATAATCGCCCGCTTGCTTTCGGGTCGAGCATTTTAATTGATTATGTTGATAATTATGTCACTCATCGATCGAAACCTATAAAATATATTCTAAACTGATTAATGCCATCGTCCGAGATTTACTGAGTGTCAAAACCCAACATTTTGTCTTCTTTATAGAGCTTTTCTTTAATATAATATCTTATCTATATAGAAATGCAATATCCAAGATTCAGACTTAACCAAGAGGAGGCACCTGAATACGGTTAGTTCTTGCCCCCCACCCCCAGCCCTCTCCCCCATTTGATAAGGGGCTTGTAATCTGCATGCACGTGATTATGTTGCAGAAAATACATTCGTGATTGAATGTCATTACTATGTTCATACAGTTCCTAATATAGATTATTTCAAAATGGAGGTCCACCATTGAGAGAGATTCTTTGATAGGCTAGACAATATCACATATAAGCATGGTTCGGTGCTGTATAGGGTAATTAGATCTACATATTATTGACTACATAGATGACATCTACAAGAAGGAGTCATACATTAGAACATATACACCGTCCATGTCACCCATGACACGTCCAGGATTATGGCCTAACCTAGGTCTTGACCCTTTAAACCACCTTTATATTCTAAAAAGATGGGGAGACCAAAGAAGGCTACACGAAATGAAGCTAATGAACATGAAAGCAGGGGCTCATCAAGCAATGTAGAAGCAACTTTAAGCCATGCAAGGGTATCAACAGAGAATGCAAGCAGGTCAGGGTTGAAGATGAAGTGCAAGAAGTTTGGACAGGCAGGCCACAACAAGAGTGCCTGCAGTGGCTTGCCACCACCAAATGGTACTTGAAGGTGTTTGCGTTTATTGAAGTTTTTTGACTTTTAAAAATTGAAACTTCTACAATCTATGTTATGGAGATCTTATTAATATTATTTTTTTCTTTTGTGTAGAAGTTCAATGCAATGTACATCAACATCAGTTTTTTTTGTTATTTGTTTTTTGACAATTGATATTTTTTATTTATTGGAATAAATGGATGCTGGTACTAATATTTTATTAACAAATCTGGTTTTTGAGGCTATGTTGAATGATTTAGTTAAATTGTTGCGATGTTTTACGAAGTTATTGATTGATTTGATGAGAAGAGTAGGCTGGGACTTGAAGAAAGCTGTCGATTCTATTTATTTGAACATTGATTATGAAGAATCTCATCTCAGATTGAGAAATTTAGAGTGTGTTTGGTGCATATTAAAATGAGAGAATGCATTTTTTTGAAGTGATGTGATGAGGAATGTGTGGTTGAAAACGAAGGAAAAATTATTGATGTAATGGAAAATATTATTTTATTGAAGAATGTGTGGTTGAAAATGAGTAGAAGAATGAGAATGAAAAAAATAATGTGGCTCAAACATGGGCTGAATGTCATTGCCATGTTCATACAGGTCCTAATATAGATTATTTCAAAATGGAGGTCCACCATTGAGGGAGATTCTTTGATAGGCCAGACAATATCACACATAAGCATGGTTCGGTGCTGTATAGGGTAATTAGAGGACATCTACATATTATTGACTACATAGATGACATCTACAAGAAGGAGTCACACATTAGAACATATACACCGTCCATGTCACCCATGACAAGTCCAGAATTATGGCCTAACCCATGTCTTGACCCTTGAAACCACCTTTATATTACAAAAAGAGAGGGAGACCAAAGAAGGCTACTCGAAAGGAAGCTAATGAACATGAAAGCAGGGGCTCATCAAGCAATGTAGAAGCAACTTTAAGCAATGCAAGGGTATCAACAGAGAATGCAAGCAGGTCAGGGTTGAAGATGAAGTGCAAGAAGTGTGGACAAGCAGACCACAACAAGAGTACCTGCAGTGGCTTGCCACCACCAAATGGTACTTGAAGGTGTTTGCGTTTATTGAAGTTAAAATAACTTTTAAAAATTGAAACTGCTACAATCTATTCTATGGAGATCTTATCCTTTTTTTTTTTTTTGGTGTAGAAGTTCAATGCAATGTACATCAACAACAAATTTTTTTTATTTGTTTTTTGACAATTGATATTTTTTATTTATTGGAATAAATGGATGCTGGTACTAATGTTTTATTAACAAATCTGGTTTTTGAGGCTATTTATTTGAACATTGATTATGCAAAAAAATAAAATAAAATAAAAATGGATATTTCCAATGCGTTTTCTTGTCGTATGTTTGCTTGGGAATGTTTATGAATTTTTATACGAATGATTTTGGATTAGGTGATAGTAATTATGTGCAATGGAAATGGTTCAATACATGGTGAAAATAGTACAATTCATAATGGTTATTTGAGAGAACTAAGAAATTCTTACTCAGCCAGTAAACTACTTATTGTCACTTTTTGTAAAAGTAGTGGCTTGACAAAATTAATCCATGTGTATTTAACAGAAGAACCTAACAGAATCGACAAAAAGGATCAACTTCGTAAAAAAAAGATCGAAATGAGGTTGTAAATATGAAATTTTAAACGATAGAGATGGTTTGCACAATAAATAAAAAAGATAGGGGTGCTTTTGTGCTAATTACACATATAGTAATAAAATTAATTTTGTCATTAAGTTCACAGCATAAAAAATCAATTATCAATTTCCTCCGCATATTTATGTGCACAAAAATTAAAGCATCAGAAGTAAGAGTAAAAAGGGTGCAGAGGCAGATTCCCTTTAATCTGGACAGACCCTTTTTACAAACCCCGACCCGTGGCTAACCCCGCCCCTACTCCACCCTACCCTACCCCTTTCCTAGTCTATAACTTGCTAATTTCACTCAGCAGTCAGCACTCACTTTTCCGTTTCCCCACCTTATTTGACCCTGAGGCCTGAGTCATAACTCTGATACTCTTTTTCTTGCTCTTTCCGGCAACCCACTCCCACTCCACCCCCTAGTCATTTTTCTTGAACTCCCATTAAAGAGTTCTTAACTCTCTGTCTATTTATATCATAATTATACAGTTTCAGATCCTGGTCTCTTCAGCCACTGCCACTGTTTTTTTCAAGATTCTTATTTTCATGCTCTAATGTTCTGAGGAGCTAGCATTTTACACTTCCATTTTTTTCGGGAAATGGCAGAATCAACTGAAGGTAAAGGAATTCCAGATGCAGATAAGAAGAAAGAACAGAGTCTACCATTTTACCAGCTTTTTTCATTTGCTGATAAATATGATATTCTTCTCATGATATGTGGAACCCTCGGGGCCATCGTTCATGGATCCTCCATGCCCGTTTTCTTCCTTCTGTTCGGTGAAATGGTTAACGGATTTGGTAAAAACCAAATGGATTTGCGCACTATGACACATGAAGTATCCAAGGTTTCAACTTTTCTTGTTCCATGCATACAATTTTTATTAATATTTCTCATTATCTATGAACCCCATATGACAAGATCTGATTCTTGATTTACACATGGAATGCAGTATGCTCTGTATTTCGTGTATCTTGGATTGGTAGTGTGTTTTTCGTCCTATGCAGGTGAGTTTTATGATCTGCATTTCATTTTCTGCTTTTTTCTTTTATAATTTGGAGAGTTTTTATGTTCAAACATGGTTTCGGATCAGTCGCACGTGGTCCGTGGACTGTCTCTCTGTCCTTTTACTCTTCTCCTGTCAATTTCCAACATATTTGCCTATTTTATATTATCCCATCACACATCTTAATCACTACCACTGCATTAAAAATGATTCTTTATTTCTCCTTTAATCTAATTTCAAATAAAACCACTTTTTATTTTTATTTTTTTCTGAAAAAAATTCCTTATTCGTTATTTTGAGTCTTTGGGTTAATTTTGGAGTAAAACAGAGATTGCATGCTGGATGTACACTGGGGAAAGGCAAGTAAGTGCACTGAGGAAGAAGTATTTGGAGGCGGTGTTGAAACAGGATGTTGGGTTCTTTGATACTGATGCAAGAACTGGGGATATTGTTTTTAGTGTCTCAACGGACACTCTTCTTGTCCAAGATGCCATCAGTGAGAAGGTTCTCTCTCTTATACCTGTATATGTATATGTGTATTTATATCGGTGGCCTGCAAACACAGTTTCACAATTTATTGTGTTTTTTGAATGGCAACGGTATAATCTTGTAAATTGTAATGGGACAGTTGGGAATAAAGAATGGAAAAATTGATCATTTGGGGAAGTGGGTAGCCATTATTGCGGGACCCGCATACTAATTTCAGCCAATTTGGTGGCACACGTTAACTTCCCTTTGTTAACCTGCGCCCTTTGTCTCTTGTTTGTTCATGATTTGGTTCACTTTCCTGGAGGAGTAGACACTGTTTAGGAGTAGTAATGATGTTTTAAATGAGTGATGCTGGGATGGTGATTGATTTATAATTTTTTTTTTTTTTTATGTGTGTGGATATTTAGGTGGGAAATTTCATTCACTATCTTTCCACGTTTTTGGCGGGATTGGTAGTTGGTTTTGTGTCGGCATGGAGGCTGGCTCTCCTCAGTGTGGCTGTGATTCCGGGAATTGCATTTGCTGGGGGTTTGTATGCGTATACGCTCACAGGTCTCACGTCCAAGAGTCGAGAATCGTATGCCAATGCTGGTATAATTGCCGAGCAGGTAAGCTTGTGCTGCTATAAGATGCGCATAAATAATGAAGTCCCTTCAAAATAGCATATTTGGTAGGAGTATTGGATGACATGAGTACATGACAATATATACTAAGCCGTTGTTTGATACACATTATTTTCAAAATTTATTTTTCTCTATTTTCTTTTCAACCCCACATTCTTCAATAAAATAATATTACACGCAAATCCAAAATTTTTCCATAATTTTTTATCAATACATTCTCTCTCAATCTACTATTCTATTTTTTAGCCATACATTCTCTTTCAATCTACTATTCTAAATTGCATTTTCCGAAAATAATGAGTATCAAGCAAGCTCTAAAAAAGAAAGAATCATGCTATATGTACGCTACGTTTTACATCATCCATTACATTGTACCACGTGGCGATATCACATTGGACGATTTGAAAAAAAAACACTTTCCCGCCAGCACTTCTTTTGATAACAATGGAGCGTCAACAAGAATGTCAAACTTTTAATGTACATCTAGCATTATTGATAAAGAAAACGAAGTTAAGATCTTCCAAATATTGTTGGGTCCTATCCAATATTGCGATTAAACATGCACTTTTTGATTGTATGAACCTTCTAGTTTTTAGTTGTTTTCAATGACTGATGACAAGAAGAATGTCGACTGAAGTGTCTTAGAGTTCGAAATTGAGTTCCATTTGGACACTATTTATGCCTGAAATATGTGCTTTCAATGCCAGGTCATTGCTCAAGTTAGGACAGTTTACTCTTATGTTGGTGAGAGCAAGGCCCTCAATGCATATTCTGATGCCATACAGAACACATTGAAGCTAGGATACAAGGCTGGAATGGCAAAAGGTCTGGGATTGGGATGTACTTATGGAATAGCATGCATGTCCTGGGCTCTCGTTTTCTGGTATGCCGGTGTTTTTATCAGAAATGGACAGACAGACGGTGGCAAAGCATTCACTGCCATTTTCTCTGCAATTGTTGGTGGCATGTAAGTTCTTGTATCAAAATCTCATTTCTATATTTTCAAGCCAATTGATGAGGCATACTAGTAAAATTCCATTAATGGTTTGATTATTGCAGGAGTTTGGGCCAGTCGTTTTCTAATCTCGGGGCGTTCGGCAAAGGTAAAGCTGCTGGATACAAGTTAATGGAGATAATCAAGCAAAAGCCTACCATTGTTCAAGATTCGTCAGACGGAACGTGCTTGTCTGAAGTCAGTGGAAGCATTGAGTTTAAAAATGTTTCTTTCAGCTATCCGTCTAGACCTGATGTTATTATATTTAGAGATTTCTCGATCTTCTTTCGGGCTGGAAAGACAGTTGCAGTAGTAGGTGGTAGTGGATCAGGAAAAAGCACAGTTGTTTCCTTGATAGAACGGTTTTATGATCCAATCCAGGGTAATTTTTTCATTTTTCCTTCCTTAGATGCTGAATATCTATATATTCATTAGTTGTTGTACTTAATCTTGCAATAATGTACAGGACAAATTTTGCTGGACAATGTGAACATTAAGACATTGCAGTTGAGATGGTTGCGCAATCAAATCGGTCTTGTGAACCAAGAACCAGCTCTATTTGCCACCACAATTCTTGAGAACATACTTTATGGAAACCTAGAAGCAACCATGGTAGAAGTGGAGGCTGCTGCTTCTGCTGCCAATGCTCATAGCTTTATTACCTTGCTTCCTAACGGATACAACACTCAGGTTTGAACTATTTCCCTATCAAAGGACGCTAATATTCTTTCTAAGTTAAGAATAGAGAATATTTGCCAAGGTTAAAAAAGTTCACTTTCAAGTAAATAATTTTTGTAATTGGTAATTTCTCTATTAGTCAAAGTTGGAAATAAGTTGGCTATTTATTTTGACAAAAAGGTAAAAGTTACTTTCAAAATCAATGAATTATTATTATTATTATTATAGTAAGAAAAAAGTAATTTATTCAAACATGTTCGGAAACAAAAGTTACTAACGTTACTTTTCAAGCTTAGCCCACCATGCTCATATCAGTTGATCAAGTCATTCACTCACTTTGACCTTAACGTGTGTCCGCTTAATTGCTGATCCATCAAATAGTTTTTCATGTGATCTTAATTAAAATAACTATTTCAATCTAAATCCAGGTTGGAGAGCGCGGCGTCCAACTTTCTGGAGGTCAAAAACAGAGAATAGCAATTGCAAGAGCTATGTTGAGGAACCCGAAAATACTTCTGCTTGATGAAGCAACTAGCGCCCTTGACTCAGGTTCAGAAAGCATTGTTCAGGAAGCACTAGATCGTCTGATGGTCGGGAGGACAACAGTGGTCATCGCTCATCGTCTTTCAACCATAAGAAATGTGGACTCTATTGCAGTTATACAGCAAGGGCAAGTTGTGGAGACCGGAAACCATGAAGAACTGGTTGCGAAAGCTGGGGCCTATGCATCTTTAATTAGATTCCAGGAAATGATAGGAAACAGAGATTTTTCGAATCCTTCAACTCGCCGTACACGTTCATCACGGCTAAGTCATTCATTGTCGACAAAATCTCTTAGCCTCCGTTCTGGAAGTTTAAGAAACTTGAGTTATTCTTACAGCACTGGTGCTGATGGCCGTATAGAGATGGTATCAAATGCTGAGACTGATAGGAAAAATCTTGCCCCTGCTGGGTACTTTTGCCAGCTTCTTAAACTGAATGCTCCCGAGTGGCCTTACTCGATCATGGGTGCAATAGGATCAGTTCTTTCTGGATTCATCGGTCCAACTTTTGCAATTGTGATGAGCAATATGATTGAGGTTTTCTACTATAGAAATTTAGCTAGCATGGAAAAGAAAACAAAGGAATATGTTTTTATTTACATCGGAGCGGGTCTTTATGCTGTCATGGCATATTTGATACAACACTATTTCTTTAGTATTATGGGAGAGAACCTCACTACACGAGTTAGGAGGATGATGCTTGCAGGTATAAACCATTCATGCAATGTTTTTCCATGGTAGCATGTCTTATACTTAGTAATGGACACATCTGCATGATATTAAATGACAAATTTTAAAATCTTTTTGGTTGTATGTAATATGTTGTTGATTATATATTTTTGGACAATGTTCTTGAGAGAACATAATTTAGACATTGTAAAAAATGGACTTGCACTTCATAAAAATCTTTGAATTTTACTTATCATACTAACTAAATTTTCATTTCTATTTTCTCAGCAATTTTGAGGAATGAAGTTGGATGGTTCGATGAGGAGGAGAATAATTCAAGTCTTCTTGCAGCCCGTCTAGCAACTGATGCTGCAGATGTAAAATCTGCTATTGCAGAGCGAATTTCTGTTATATTGCAGAATATGACTTCTCTTCTCACATCATTCATGGTTGCCTTTATAGTGGAATGGAGGGTCTCATTGCTCATACTAGCTACCTTTCCTCTTCTAGTCCTAGCCAATTTTGTTCAGGTAAATCCCTCTCAATCTGCGCCGCTTATGTTTCGTAGTGATATCTTGGGCTTAGAAGCTTATTACCACATGGAGGTGCATTTCGGATAGCATCGAGTGGGTAATTATTTGGTAGTACATCAATTTTTATGGTACATGGTTGGATTTTTGCATCTAAACTCATTCCTTTCTTGGTATTAAGATAGAAGAGGGTAAATGTGAGTGCATAACTCTTTGAAAATTATGGTCTGGCCCTTGGTAGGAGCAGTGTCTGATTTGGATCTAGAGACCCGTGGCCTGCGTGGGCCTGTATCTAGAAAAACCAAAATAAGCTATTTGAAAAGAAAAAAATTGCGAATGTTCGGTTGCGTTGGACCATCTCAAAATCTTGTGGTGCCTGCCCGGTTCACACCTCTAGCAGTGGGGAAAAACAAAAAAAAATCCCATTAACCAAGAAGTGTCGTTTTTTTTTCTTATTTGAGTTATTTCTCTACTTTCTTGAACTTATATTCGTGTGTCAGATCTAAGGTTGTCCGTTTCTCTTCTCTATATACATGCCAGGCTAAATTATTTTCACCTTACTCTGACGCTGCATTGTAGTGTGCATCAGTGGAGTTTTATTTCTCTGAGACCTAAGTTAATGCCTGTGGATGGTGGGGTCTGAATATGGTACGTGTGTTGATTGCTAGATTTTCACTATCTTTCAGTCCCCCTAGATATTCACACATCCTCTGCCATGGATTCTCATCCCGTGATCAATTTGCACATGACTTTGCCAACTTATATGAATCATTTTTAATTTTTCTTCTTTTACTGTTTGCATTTTGCGAGGATAATATATAAGCTGAACCGTGCCGAAGTGGCACAACCTGGCTTTGAGACTTTGTCCCTTGGCAGCCCTATGTCTATTATAATTTGTTGTTAAATTTATAAGTGAAGATATTTTTCTACGCGTGAACTCGTCTCTAACCGTGACAGGCTAGTCCACTTGTGCTTTCAGTTTCAGCTCTAGAGGGAGTACCTTGTGATGAAAGTACATTGAGATGGCAATAATTACTGTATTTTGTATCTTGTCATGAGTGGTTTTCGTTTTACATTTTCAATGTTAGAGGCTTCCAAATTGTGTGCTGTTGTGTGCGCTATTTATATGGTGACACTGGTGAAGTATCATTATCAATTTTCGCATGCTATGTAGACAGTAAATGGATTCATTGCTTAAAATCATATATACTTCATAAGTTAAATTATATCAATGTGATAATCTTATGGAAAGTGTACCTTTTTCCTTTTGTTAAATTGTTAGTATTTTAATAATTATGTTATATTTTTGAATTACGCAGCAACTCTCTCTCAAAGGTTTTGCTGGAGACACAGCCAAGGCACATGCAAAAACTAGCATGATTGCCGGGGAAGGAGTAAGCAATATTCGGACTGTTGCAGCTTTCAATGCGCAAGAGAAAGTCCTTTCTCTATTTTGCCACGAACTCCGTGTCCCACAAAGACAGAGTCTTTTCCGCAGCCAGTCGTCGGGGTTTTTATTTGGTCTCTCACAGCTTGCACTTTATGCGTCGGAAGCTCTAATCCTATGGTACGGTGCCCACCTTGTTAGGAAAGGCGTCTCTACCTTCTCGAAGGTCATTAAGGTATTTGTAGTTTTGGTTATTACAGCAAATTCTGTTGCTGAAACTATTAGCCTTGCACCTGAGATCATTAGGGGTGGTGAAGCTATTGGCTCTGTATTTTCCATTCTTGACCGCTCGACGAGGATAGATCCTGATGATTCTGAAGCAGAGCCAGTTGAATCAATTCGTGGTGAGATAGAGCTCCGACATGTTGACTTTGCGTATCCTTCGCGTCCAGATGTGATTGTGTTCAAGGATCTCAGCCTAAGAATCCGTGCAGGCCAAAGCCAAGCACTTGTTGGGGCGAGCGGATCAGGAAAGAGTTCGGTAATATCATTAATCCTGCGATTTTACGATCCAATGGTTGGTAAGGTTATGATTGATGGAAAGGACATTCGGAGGTTAAACTTGAAGTCGCTCCGGCAGAAAATTGGGTTAGTGCAGCAAGAGCCAGCACTTTTTGCTGCCAGCATTTTCGACAATATTGCCTACGGGAAAGATGGTGTGACTGAAGCAGAAGTAGTCGAAGCAGCTCGAGCTGCAAATGTGCACACGTTTGTTAGTGGATTGCCCGAAGGCTATAAAACTGCTGTAGGTGAGAGAGGAGTTCAACTCTCCGGGGGACAGAAACAACGGATAGCAATTGCACGGGCTGTTCTCAAAGACCCGTCGATCCTTCTACTTGATGAGGCAACGAGTGCTCTTGATGCCGAGTCAGAATGTGTGCTACAAGAAGCACTCGAAAGGCTAATGCGTGGCAGAACCACCGTTCTTGTGGCCCACCGACTTTCCACAATACGAAGGGTGGATAATATCGGGGTCATGCAGGATGGACGTATTGTCGAACAAGGTAGCCACTCTGACCTAATCAGCCGCCCCGACGGAGCGTATTTCAGGCTCTTGCAACTACAATACCATCACATATGAGACAAAATTGGTAAAAGTAGGACTTGATTTTGTGAGATAATTATGCTTGAATCCATTAACCATTATTTCTATTTCCTTTTTTGTATGACTATAGTTGTAGATGGAATTTTGAAGAACATGTTGACTCCATTTCATGAAGAATTGTATGGTATTAATATTATTATCTGTAATGCATAACATTCTCAATCTTTATGGTTAGCCCTTTATTATCTTCACTCTTTTTTAAGTACAAAGCCTTTTCAACACTTGAAAGCAGGAAAAAAGGAGCTATCTTTCCAGCTCAAGTGACTTCTTTTTGTTCAAAATTTCACCCTTTATTTATTATTTTTTTTTTTTTCATCCGGGGTCCAGATTAAAAGCCCATCTTTTAGTTTTAGGGCCAACATAAAGTATTGAATAATGGGGAAATTAGGCTCCATAC
>CAIGRF010135930.1:26521-45293 GCA_903798235.1 Fraxinus ornus
ACATTATTTTTTTCATTCTCATTTTTCTACTAATTTTCAATCACACATTTTTCAATAAAATAATATTTTCCATCACATCAATAACTTTTCCTTCTTTTTCAACCACATATTTCCCATCACATCAATCAAAAAAATGCATTCTTTTGAAAATAATGTGCACCAAACGGGGGCATAGTGTGTGTGTGTGTGAGAGAGAGAGAGAGAGAGAGAGAGAGAGAGAGATTTGTGTGGTAGGTAAGATTAAAAGCATTTAAACGAAATTGCCTGGTGTGGTAAACCTGGCAACTCCTTTTGATTATTTCAGTTTTCGTTGGTTTGGTGGACTGCAATTAACCAACTATTAAATAGATGAAGAATGGGTTACGTTAAGTTTGATAGAGATTTTTTTTTTTTTTTGGGGTAAAAAGTGAATTTTTTGAAGATTAAGTGACTAAATTATAGATAAAAATTATGAATATACGTGCAAAATAATCTATTTTGAGAATATGTGATTAAAAATAATTTTGAGAAAAATAAAATTTTAAAAAACATGGTGGAATATCAACTAGGTACGGTATCCCTAAAATCAAAATCACAATTAAAGTTCTCAAAATTTTATTCTGAATATTTCACAATAACTTTTTCTCGACATTCTGGATAATCATAAATTGGTCGTTTATCATTTCTCTCGTCATCTAACTCTTCGACCTTCTATTTTAAGAACAATTTTGTTATCCTTTTATAGATTTCAGTATAATCTACTCCGACCCTGTCAACTAACTTTTTTGGCAACGCAAAATTCATTACCGATGCCATCAAAATGAATAATATTATTTATGCTAATTGTCCGCAGGTCTTAACGAAGTGTCGTTAACGGATTGGACTTAAATATAGGAATATACTTCTCAATTAATACCTTTAATCACTTAATTAATATCCAGGTGACTGACATTAATAGTTAAATTTATTCCATCAAGAAAGTGATAGTTGGCCCCTCAACTTTATAAGAAGCAAATTAGTCCCAAAGAAAAAAAAATAGTCAATATCTATTAAATTCTGACGTTATTCTCAAATTTCTAAATTTAAGAACGCATGTATCGTTTCCCAATTTCAATTAAAAATTTGAAGTGATACGTTTCCACATACCCGCGTGCTAATTCAACACAGAGTAATATAATCCATGTTCAGCGCCACTTGAAATTACGGTAACAATTCAAGTCAAATTCAATAAGTAATTTTAATCGTTCATTTCGATAGAATTCATAATGTTTATCAATTTATCAACAATACATATCAGTGACATCATCACAAACCGACTGTGCTACTAAATGAAAGGCTAAGAATCACTTACTTTTCAAAATTTGTGGATCAGATTTCTATATAGACGATAGGTTGAGGACTAATTTTGAAATTTTGATATGCAAAAAAAATGTGCAATTATTTCGAGTCCTACCAACCACCACCCTCTTGGACGAGTAAATATACCTAAAAACATGACGTCGTCCTCACATTAGCAAATCAAGGCCGTTGAATAAAATTAAAATCCACGGCCAAGATTAATCTTCCACCAACCCCCATATGGCCGTCTATCACTTTTCCCGACTGATTCTAAATACCACTCCACCTACCAAAATTTGTAATCTAATGCCGCCTTCTATTTAAAAGCTACAAGCCTATCTACCACAATTCAGGAATTTCCTACAACACACAGTACATTTCCTCTGATCTGTGTCTATTTCTGACCATCTGATTCTGATCATTTGATCATAAACATGAGTGCTGAGATGGAAAATGGTAACTCAGACAGCAAACTTATGGAATTTTGCGTCAAAGATCCATTGAACTGGGGAATTGCTGCCGAGTCATTGAAAGGTAGCCACCTCGATGAGGTGAAGCGTATGGTGGAGGAATTCAGGAAGCCCGTGGTGAATCTCGGTGGCGAAACTTTGACCATCTCTCAGGTGGCAGCGATTGCCTCCCGGGATAATGCCGTCATGGTGGAGCTGTCCGAGGCCTCACGAGCCGGCGTCAAGGCTAGCAGTGATTGGGTTATGGATAGCATGAATAAAGGGACTGATAGTTATGGTGTCACCACTGGTTTTGGTGCCACTTCACATAGAAGGACAAAACAAGGTGGTGCCCTCCAGAAGGAACTTATTAGGTAACCAAATTTTTATCTAACTTCGATCTGTTATTCAAATATTTGAAAATATGCTGCATGGAAAATCCAATTTTATCGTGTCATGTTAAATTTACTCGTCGATACACAATTATTACATGATATACCTTGCAAAATTTGTTTAGAAATGATTATTCTTGGAAGTTGATGAAGATTTGGATGTGATCCAAGAAAAAATAAAATCTGAATTATTAGATAATAAATAATAATTAAGTGGAGCGGGCCCACTTGCTTAGCTGTTTATTAAAACTTTTTNATGTGAGTAAATAAATATTTTTTTTATCATAAGTAAATAATTATTAGTTCCTAGAAATGGGCCCTTTGTTGGATTGAAGTCACCTGCCGCTTCAATGCATTAACTGTATATTTATTAAGCAAAATTGAATGAAATGGGTGGCAAGTTTCTGACCGTTGACTAAACATGGAGTTTTATTTTTTTATTCAAGAAAGTAAGATTAAGATCCCAATTTGTGTTTTGATGAGTCGTATGTTTGAATGACCAAATTATGTGTAGGCTAATGATGTATTTGATTGTAACAGGTTCTTGAATGCTGGGATTTTTGGAAATGGAACAGAATCTTGTCACACACTGCCACATTCAGCAACAAGAGCAGCCATGATTGTTAGGATCAATACCCTTCTCCAAGGATATTCCGGTATTAGATTCGAAATCTTGGAGGCAATTACAAAGTTCCTTAATAACAACATAACTCCGTGCTTACCTCTCCGTGGCACGATCAGTGCATCCGGTGATCTTGTCCCGTTATCCTACATTGCCGGATTACTTACTGGCCGTCCCAATTCCAAGGCTGTAGGGCCTACCGGAGAAACCATGACGGCCGAGGAGGCCTTCAAGCTTGCCGGTGTCAATGGAGGCTTTTTCGAGTTGCAGCCTAAGGAAGGCCTTGCACTTGTCAATGGAACAGCAGTTGGCTCTGGATTGGCTTCAATTGTACTTTTTGAGACCAATGTTCTTGTTGTGATGTCTGAAGTTCTGTCAGCAATTTTCGCGGAAGTGATGAATGGGAAACCTGAATTTACTGATCATTTGACGCACAAATTGAAGCACCATCCTGGCCAAATTGAGGCTGCTGCTGTGATGGAATACATTTTGGATGGAAGCTCCTATGTGAAGGCTGCTCAGAAACTACATGAAATGGATCCCTTGCAGAAACCAAAACAGGATCGATATGCTCTCCGAACATCACCTCAATGGCTCGGCCCCCAAATCGAAGTGATTCGTGCTGCAACTAGAATGATCGAGAGGGAAATCAATTCGGTAAATGATAATCCCTTGATTGACGTTTCAAGGAACAAGGCTTTACACGGTGGCAACTTCCAAGGGACACCTATTGGAGTCTCCATGGACAATGCTAGATTAGCCATTGCATCAATTGGGAAACTGATGTTTGCTCAATTTTCTGAACTTGTCAATGATTTCTACAATAATGGATTGCCATCTAACCTATCTGGAGGGAGAAATCCTAGCTTGGACTATGGTTTCAAGGGGGCTGAAATTGCTATGGCTTCTTACTGTTCAGAACTCCAATTCTTGGCAAATCCTGTCACCAATCACGTCCAAAGCGCCGAGCAACACAATCAAGACGTGAACTCTTTGGGTTTGATTTCCTCCAGAAAAACAACTGAGGCTGTTGATATCTTGAAGCTTATGTCATCCACATATCTAACTGCACTGTGTCAAGCAATTGATTTGAGGCATTTGGAGGAGAATTTGAGGAACGCTGTTAAGAATACAGTTAGCCAAGTTGCTAAGAAAACTCTAACAGTGGGTGTTAATGGGGAACTCCATCCATCAAGATTCTGTGAGAAGGATTTGCTTCGTGTGGTGGATCGCGAATATGTTTTTGCTTATATTGATGATCCCTGCAGCGCAACCTACCCGATGCTGCAAAAACTCAGGCAGGTCCTTGATGAGCACGCGATGAAAAATGGTGAAACTGAAAAGGAAGCCAACACATCCATCTTCCAAAAGATTGGAGCATTCGAAGATGAACTAAATGCCAATTTGCCTAAAGAAGTCGAGGGTGCAAGAACTGCCCTTGAGAGTGGAAATCCCGCTATTCCCAACAGGATTAAGGAATGTCGATCCTATCCATTGTACAAGTTTGTAAGGGAGGAACTGGGAACTGAGTTGCTNTCCATTGTACAAGTTTGTAAGGGAAGAACTGGGAACCGAGTTGCTGACTGGAGAGAAGGTTACCTCGCCAGGCGAGGAGTGCGACAAGGTGTTCACAGCTATGAGCAAGGGTCTGATCATTGATCCATTGCTGGAATGCCTCAATGGCTGGAACGGTGAACCTCTTCCAATCAGCTAATTCAAATTTTTTGTGGTTTTCTAGTTATCTATACATGTTCTTGCTTTTATATTACTGTTCTTAGATTTGTGACTATTGAATTCTGTAACAAGATTTTGGGACTAAAACTTCCTATTCCTATGCATTGGGTTGTGAACAAATGATGTTTGATAAATCCAAATAAAAGTTCAAATTAAGCCTCAATTTCATAAGAAGATTTTGTCATTGTCATTTTTAGAGTAATGAGAAATTATGTGCCTTGAGATTGTTGAGATACAACAGTGAAATTTCATTCTTAACTAAACACTCGCATGGTGCGTCATCGCGTGACACTCCATGATCGAAAAAGTTAAAAGTGTTTTAACGGAGAGTGTGCTTTCTAACAACTTTAAATAACATATATTTGATATTATGACTATAGTTATATCCCATGTTGACTTACTCGAAATTCACAGCATTTTGAGATTCTCTAAATTTCAAATTTCAAATGCCTATCTAAATCAAAGTACCCAATTCGAAATGTTCGAGCAACTTCAGGTTTCTAAAAAATTCGAGATTTTGTCATCAATCAATATTTTTAACAAAATTCAACATACTACAACTCTACATTTACACCAAAATTCTATGTTTGATTCCTCGTGTGTATAATCCAATGTTTGATTTACTACAACGCAATTTTCGAGATTTCAATTCATTTTTTAAGCAATAGATTAATTATAATTTTTTTCCCTAATGAGATTACTTAGATTTACTCACTTCTCAAAATCTAATTAGTATATTAAGATTGCTTACTCCTCATCCCATAAATATAAAGTTTGTTTTTATTTTCACTCAAATTAAAAAAATAAAATCAATATTACAATATAACTGAAAATATAAAATATTTTTAATTTTTTCCTAACGCACATCTACATTAAACAATGATTTAAATAAAATAGCTCATATATATTAAGAATTAATGCTATTTATTATCATGATGATGAAATATTAGTGATGTGACAATTCATTATCACTCACATTTCTCTCTTTCCTTCCTTCTCTCTCATAAAAATTAAATTGCATAATTCCATTATTCTGCATAAAATGTTACATTATTGATATTTCATCATTATAATGATAAATATCATTATTTATATTAATAACAAGACACGAGATATATTAGAATTTTTTTTTTAAAAAATCAATTATACTTATAAGGAAAGTAACTTATCGAGGAAATATATGGTTAAAAAATAAGGAAAAATTATTGATGTGATGAAAAATATTATTTTATTAAATAATATGTGATTGAAAATGAATTTTGAAAAAATATATTTTTAAAGAACGTGGATCAAACATGCACATAGTATGACTGTTAAATAAAAGCAAACCTACAAGACCAGTTAATTTTTTTTCAAAATTGTTACTTGTATATACTTGGTGCACAATTTTCTACACAATCTCTCACATAACACACATGTGAGAGGATTGTGTAAAAGATTGTGTACCAAATACGTAGCATTTGACAAATTTTATACTCTGAATTCACCCAACCCTATGCCGAACAGCGTAAAAGACAGAACCCAACCTTCCATTGGTCAAATTAAAGCCGTTGACCCTTCTTTGTCCAGCCAGACATTCTCTGCTTCGCACTTGTAACTACACAATAACCCATAATATAAACACTGCAATTTTGTTAATTGATTTGATTGATTGAATAATCGTGGTCCGTCAATGGCATTGCAAATTCTGAAACGACTTGCTCGTAGCCGACTTGATGGGATCTACTCCTCCTTTCCAAACCCTACCATTTTCAATCGGAGCTTCTCCTCCGAATCCAATCTGATCCGCGCTACTCTATTCCCCGGCGATGGTATCGGCCCCGAAATCGCTGAATCCGTGAAACAGGTCCATTCACGCTTATCAATCTGACTATTATGTACACCGTTCATTATCTGCTCAATGTTTTTACCCGCGTAGCTGAGTGAGCCTTGAAAGAACGTGGTTTTGGCGTTTGATGTGTTTCTGGAGAGTTATGTGCTGTATTATGTTGAATTTTCGATTTTATGGACACGTTTTATTCGATGTCTAATTTTTTTAATCTACAGTATCTAAAGAATCTTAGAGTTGAGTGAATGTGAAAAATGTGACTTTCGTGGGCGATGTATTTCGGTAATGTTTCTGAAGTGTTGTTCTAGCTTCTTTTACATTTTCCATTTGGGTCTTTATCGATTATCTATTGACTGGAGATGAATGGGAAATAAAAAATTATTATCTTAATGCATATTCATTTATTTGTTGCATGTATAGATTCATATATATCTAAAATGTTCATTTGGATCGTATTATGTATACTTTGGTTTTGGCTGAATGCTGAACGATGGAAGGTGGTAAAGTTCAATTTTTTTTTTCTTAAATTTTGAAGCTGTTAATATCAACAAACGAATTTGATGAGGAAGAAGTCAATTTTTGTCCGTCTCACTGTCCTCTTAAGACACCCACTAAGCTAATCACTTAGGTGACCAGTGGTGGGTCCAAGATTTGGATGCAATACACATGTGGGTTACAATTTTTTACTTGGTGGACTTATTTTCCGAGGAAAATTCTATATTAATGGAGTAATATAAAGAAACTTTGGGTTGGGGGGTGGGGCGAAAATGACCTGAATTCACATCAAGAGTCCTTGGCAAGCTGCAGTTGGTTATGCTGTACAAATATTATTCTTTTCTTTTTCAAAAATGCTATTCATCCCCACTGGGTTATAACCCCAATTTAGGTGGCTCTAAATGATAGGTTAAATGAAATGTGAAAGTAAATGACTTATCATTTAACAAAAATGCTATTCATTTCCACTGGGGTTGTAACTCCAATCTAGGTGACTCTAAATGATAGGTTAAATGACTTATTTAATTTCACATATCATTTAATTCCACATTAACGTCACTTGAGGATGAATAGCATCGCCACCTAGACTGGGGTTGTAACTCCAGTGGGGATGAACATGATTGCTCTTTCTTTTTTCTGTATGATGTAGGATTGAGGTTCACTTTAGGTAGTTCATGAAAGTGAACTTCTGCATTGGACTCTATAAGCATGGATCTGTTCCGGCGATACTATACTTGAATTAACAGTAGTTAATATTTCTAAACGGAAATCTGTGAGGTCTTTCGGTAAACTTTAGTTTCTCTTTCTAAACGGAAATATGTAAGGTCTTTCTGTAACATCCGCTTGAATATCTTTCTTAGGCATAAAGGATTGGCAGCATGTGAATTTTCCAAGAAAAATTCAGTCGAATAGTTTATAGTTATCCATCAATCCGTTGTGTTGGATACTAGTTTTAACTGTGCTAAACATGGTGATCGGCCACTCGCTAAGTAAGCTGGTTCCCCAATGTTTAGATTTTATCTGCGTTTGAACCAAAATTTCTTAATTATTTTAGTGATAAGTCATCCTTTTTTGGCACACCTGTCTTAGAATTACAAGCTGTGCTTCATATGGCCATGGGACCATGGGCATTTTCATTGTTTCTATTATATTAAATCTATCCATGACACTCTCTTCCTACAAGCTTTTTTGTGCCAATTATATAAGCCAACCGGTCCTGAGGATGGATTTATGAAAATTCAGGTATTCAGAACTGCTGGTGTGCCGATTGAGTGGGAAGAACACTATGTGGGGACGGAGATAGATCCAAGAACCCAGAGTTTTTTAACATGGGAAAGTCTTGAATCTGTGCGACGAAACAAGGTTGGTTTGAAAGGGCCAATGGCCACACCAATTGGGAAAGGCCACCGCTCTCTTAATCTTACCTTGAGGAAGGAGCTCAATCTGTATGCCAACGTTAGGCCCTGCTATAGCCTACCAGGGTACAAAACTAAGTACGATGATGTAAATCTCATCACAATCCGTGAAAACACTGAAGGAGAGTACAGTGGACTTGAACATCAAGTAAGTTTATTTGCAAAGCACTTACATTATTGGATAAGAAAATGAAACTCAGAGTTTGACTTCCTTGCATTTGTAGGTGGTGAGGGGTGTTGTTGAAAGTCTAAAGATTATTACACGTCAAGCGAGTTTGAGGGTTGCAGAGTATGCATTCTACTATGCCAAGACTCATGGAAGAGAAAGGGTATCTGCAATACACAAAGCTAACATTATGCAGAAAACTGATGGTCTTTTCCTCAAGGTCTGCCTTCAGATAAAAGCTTGAGTATGGTCTTATTTTTCTAATGTTTAAACTTGTTAATTTCCTTTTTCACCTCGCAGTGTTGTCGTGAGGTTGCAGAAAAGTACCCTGAAATAGTATATGAAGAAGTCGTCATTGACAATTGCTGTATGATGGTATCGAAGATTATCCATTTCTTTGTTTGCAATTTAAGTTGTTGCAAGCTGATAACTTTGAACAAGCTTAAGGAAGCTTGTTTGCATCAATTTGCTTCAATATTGTAAACAATGAGATCACATTGAAGATGCCCTATATTTCCCTTCTAAATTCATTAAGAAGAAAGTTGAAGCTATGTTTTAGTTAACCGTTTCTCTTTCCGCGTACAGCTTGTGAAGAATCCAGCACTTTTTGACGTGCTGGTGATGCCTAATCTTTACGGTGATATCATCAGCGACCTTTGTGCTGGTTTGATTGGAGGCTTGGGCTTAACACCAAGGTACATCCAACTTATTGGTCTTTTAAAGTTCACTTCATTAACTATTCTTACTCGACTGTTCTCCTCCACACAGCTGCAATATTGGTGAGGGAGGTATTGCTCTTGCTGAGGCTGTACATGGTTCTGCCCCTGATATCACTGGAAAGGTTTGCATCTAAGAAACTCTAATTCTTCACTCCTGGTCATATTTTGCTCCATAATCTAATAGTGCTAATTGTTCATTTATGTGTGATGTTCTCTGTTGGATTTTATCACCTTTTGAATCAGTTATGTGGCTGTAGTGTCTTTGTTTTATGAACTTGGTTGTCGGTAGGTATGCTGACATGAACTTATCTATTCATCGGAAATGCTTCGGGTTTAGATCCTGTACTTGCATATGTTATTGCTGTTCGTGTTTCGTAAAAGGTTACTAGTAATTTCCTTTATTCTTCCGTCAAAGTTATACCTTAATTTCAACCACACATTCATAATTACCGCACATTTATTATCCACACATTTTGTGGGATCCACTGCCATTCCTTCTAGAAAGTTATTAACAATTTTGGACGAATAGATAGTATATGTATATGTACCAAAAATACTAGTTGAGTCCAAATTGTTGTAAAGTTAGTGCTTTACTTGTATAATCTATAATGTAATGTTTTTGAATTAATATATATTTACATTTCAGTTGAAGTTCATTATTCTTCAACAAGCTATAGCCCACAGGTGTAACTTTTGCTACTGCATCGGTTGTTTAGGACTATTAACTTTGGGCAGTCTGTTTTGAAGACATTTCTGGAAATGCAGTCAAGAAAATGGTCAGAAGCGATAATATTCTTATTAAGTCAAGTCACTATGGTTCAGATGAGCATTCTACATATTATGCAATTAAAAATGTGGTATAAGGTAGAACCGTAGAAGTAGTGGAATACGAGAACCCATCTTTGGGCAGGGTTCGGTTCAGCCCTAGGATTTTTATCTATAGACAAATGACAATGTTTCCTATTTTGTGGAATTCTCTACCTCTCTCTGCTGTGTTTCTGCAGTTGGTTAACATTAAGAAAGGTTTGCGGTAGTTCAGTTCACTTGATTAAAAGGGAAGGTAACTTGCGGAGTTAAATATATCATTTTGTGGTCGTTTGTATTTTGTTTGGATAAATACGGAGGAAAGACACGGTTGAATATAGATTTTTTTTTTTTATTATATTTGTGCCTGTTATAGCTTATTAATGAGAGACTACCAAGATGAGGTTGTGTGATAATATTCTTGCTTGTTGGTGAGTTGTAGACACCATTTCAGTTAGCTGTTTGTCTGAGCTCTTTTTATGTATTCATTTGTTTGACACTGTTTGATACTTTGGTTACTCTTTTTGTAAACTTTTGACTTCATTTCTACTCAATCTATTTAATTTTAATGCCTTATTAAAACTGCTTATTTATTAGTCAAATACTGTTATCGAGTCCATGTAGAATTTGGCAAATCCAACTGCTTTGCTTTTGAGTGCTGTCACAATGCTGCGCCATCTGGAGCTCCACGATAAAGCCGATCGAATCCAGGATGCTATCTTGAAAACGATTGCCGAAGGGAAGTATAGAACAGCCGATCTTGGTGGTAAATCAACGACAACCGATTTCACCAAGGCAATTTGCGACTAGTGTATATTTATTTTTTCAACAGGTTCAACAGGAGGCTGTTTCCAGCCTTATTTCTTTCAAAAACGATTCCCATTAGTTGCTGAAGAAGCAGATGCCATCAACTTATGGCTTCTTAAAAGGAACGTCCACTTATGTTGCTTATCAAAGAGAAATAAGTCATTTAGGGGTTCATGATATTCTTGGGGATTTGTTAAATCTTTCTTAAAATGATGGAAAGTAATTAATTTGTTGAAAGAATTCCTCATTTGCACTCATTCTTTCATTTGCAGATCTTGGTACTCTCTACCTCCTGTAAACTTCTTTTATATCTTTTTAGCATAATATTATTAAAATTGTTGTTTTTGGTACGTTGGCAGAATTGTAAAAGCATCCTAGTGAATCCAAGAAGAATTTTCCTTGGGATCCCTTCTTGTAATCTCGGGTTGGCAATTTTTTGTGTATATTAAAATGTTAGTGTAAGCCAAAGACGCTACGCTTAATGATGAAAAGGTGTCCTAATCTATCCGGTCCAAAATTAGATTTTTGATCTAATTGAAAAGGTGTCCACATGACTGTATAATCTATACTTCAGAGAAAATAGAAAACTTGAAGATTAGGAGCACCAAGTTCTTGAATTAGCTGAAAACTTGAGAATTAAAATTTGGAAGTTCGTGAATTAAGTTGGAGGTTCGTGAATCAAATTCAATTAAAACACCGAATATCGATTTAGGTAAATTCTACCTCTATGTTTTTTAACAGTATACAAGTAAATATCTAATAAAGATCCTGGTTGATTAAATTAAAGAAGTTTTTTTATTTTCTGACTAATTCTTAAAAAGGTTGAACCCCAACCTTGAGGGTCCCACCGACCCTGCCCTGGGCCATTGTGGAGGGGGTAAATCGCAGGATGTGCCTCACAGGAGCCAGGTTGGAGAGCTTATGGATAGGCCTGAGCTATCAACCCTATGGTAACTCCCGCTTGCAACAAAGCCAATTCCACCTTGCGGGGAATCGAACTCTGCACACTACCGCGCTGAGCCCTAACCGCCCTCCCCTTTGCCACATGGGAGATTTGCCCTAGGGGCTTTTTGTGACTAATTCTTGTTTCAGCTTCCAACAGGTTGATGGGTTGATTCCTCCAAGATGAGATGGATGATGAAGGAGAGGCGTAAAAATGGTTGTTGGTTATAGTTTGGTGCATATACATAACAAGCCACATAGTTTGTTACGGGAGAAAAAAATCATCCCATGTCTAATCTCTCCAATTTTATTATTGTTGAGGGCAAGGCAAACACTTGAACTGATCCACCAAGATAAGTGTAAAGATTTAATCGTCTCCACATCACTCGTGAAAGATTTGTCTTGTGAGGTTATAAGTACTTTGGACACCCTCCCTTACAAACTGATTTTAAGGGTAAATTTTATCCAATGTGATTGTTGAAATAAGAATTGACAACTACTCCATGCAAGAGATATCATTATCGAGCAAAAGAGCTTGCGAAAACCATCCTAGTGTTGGTTCATCAAGTTTTGGTTGCATACGAAGGCTAACATTTCAAAAGCCAAAAGTTTACCTTATGGGGAGCAACTGGATAGTGGTTTCTTACAACAAATTTATCCAACCAAGAGAAGAGTATAGATCATTTAACATTGTTCATTCGGGTCGTCCCACTTGTCTGTCCGTCGTTAAAATTTTGACATCTCACTTAAAAAAAAAAAAAAAAAAGAAAAAAAGAAAATTGTATTTCCATTTAAAACAAGCATTTATTGTGTAGTGTAATAAATTATTGGTAGTATTGATTAATTAGCTTTAAAGACAGGCAAAAACAGCTAAGAAAATAATTAGTACATATAAACTGGCATCATCTTCTTGTCCCCCACCCCCATCAACCAATACTAGGCTATGCCAGCCTTCCACGTGTCAACATCCACAAATCACGCGTTCATACGCATGAGACTCACTACTCTGAGCCGGCCCGGTTCAATTTTAGATCCGTTGTACATGGATGCCCATTAATATTTTATTTATTTTAACTTGAAAAAAAAAATGGAATTAAGTCAACCAAGCGCGTACAATTAATCACCAAACGCGTTTTCGAAAGCATCACACTCCCACTCTTAATTAACTATTCCATAATTCAGAGTCAGAGGACAAAAATAATTTTTTATACTAGACTGATAAAAAAATAAAAAAATAAATTATTTTTACCTTTTTTATATCTTAGAAAATATTTTTCGGATAAAATTTTACTTATCAAACACTACAAAAGTTAGAAAAATAAAATTTCCATATAAAATGTTGTGGGGCCTTATTCTTCCCATTTTCCATAACATTTATTTTATTTCATAATTGCAAAAAATAAAATTCTCCTCCGTTTCCTTCCCCTTATAACCTTATTTAGCTCCACCTCCACTCTCGAATCTGACTCCAATATTTTCTCACACGCCTCAATTACAATCTTGCTCTCACTCCAATTCATCTTCAAATTTATACAATGCCAACCATTTTATTGAGGATTTTGCTTGCATACAATCTTCTTAACACTATTCTTCTTTGCCTAGTACCCAAAAAACTAAGAATCTACCTCCCTTCTTCTTGGTATCCCAATCCCAATAATCTTCTTGAAGAACCCATTACACCTTCTCCTCGAAATCGCCGTCGAATGGATGCCGGTGAACTCAAAAGGGTTTTCGAAATGTTCGATCAAAATGGCGATGGGCGGATCACCACAAAGGAGCTCAACGCTTCCTTAGAGAAAATGGGTATTTTCTTACCCGACAAGGAATTGACTCAAATGATCGAGAAAATCGATGTTAATGCAGATGGGTGTGTGGATATTGATGAATTTGATGCGTTGTATCGAACCATAATGAACGAGAAGGATGAGGATGAAGATATGCTAGATGCATTCAATGTGTTTGATCAAAATGGTGATGGGTTTATCACCGTTGATGAACTGAAATCGGTCTTGGCATCACTTGGGCTTAAGCAAGGGAGAACTGCAGAGGATTGTAAGAATATGATCATGAAGGTTGATGTGGATGGTGATGGTGTGGTGAATTTTGCAGAGTTTAAGCAGATGATGAAAGGTGGTGGATTTGCTGCATTAATTTGATGTGTGTGTGTGTGTGTGTGTTTTTTTTTTTTTTACGCTGTGTAAATATATTCATTGATAGGGTTCTTCACCAAATTCATTTCCAGCATTTTTAACCAACAATGGCTTGTTTGGTACGATGAATTGCACTTTTGGACTCGAGAACGGCTCAATGCTCGTGTATCCAATCCCCCATCAACGGTCTTTTGCCCTTGGTCTTGTAACGTATGCCAAACACATTCCATAAGATTTAGGGGAATAACCCATCAAGGTTTTTTTGTTGATTATTTAAACAAATTGAAGCATTTGATTTGTAACAATTTTACCATTTTCAACTTTCCTTTTGTGTTCTTAGGTATGGTCTTAAAAATAGTTCCGTGTCATCCTCGAAAGTCTTGTTTGATGCGTTGTATTAAAGGCAATTGGATAGAACAATTGTAAAATTGTGTTATGGCACCGTTTGAGCCACCTTATTATCTCATTAAAATGAAAAATATGACTGTTGTCCATCACATTAACATTTAAATTCAAATTTTTTATCTCTTACGTGCACTATATTTTTCATTCTCATTTTCAAAAAAGTTGGCTCAAACAGGGGCTAAATCAAACTTTCCTACTTTAACTCGTCCGAAAAAAAAAAAAATTCCCAGTGTTACATATGAATTTGTTATTAAGGCCCCGTTTGATCTACATTATTATCTCATTAAAATGAAAAATATGACCGTTATCCATCACATCAACATTTAAATTCAAATTTTTTATCTCTTGTGTGGACCCCAATAACGACTATATTTTTCATTCTCATTCTATAATAATTTGGCTCAAACAGGGCTATATGTGCCTCTTTCTTATTCATTCATATGCAGCTCTGGATTTCTCTTTTTCACGAAAGACGTAGTTTTTGTCCATAAACTAATATAAAGCAAGATTTTTGTCTTTTTTGAATATTGGGTTGTGTACCGTTATAAATTTCTAATAATCCACTTCTTATTACCTGAGACCCACTGTTATTCATTACAATTAAAGATTTATGACTCATTTGTCATGATTTTTGCTTTCTGAAGAACTTTCAGAGAAAACTATCTTAATTTCTAAAAGAGTTTCATATTTCGAAAATATTTTTAGAAAAATCCACATTGAATCAATTTTCTCTAAAGGTCCGTTTGATTGTAAGAATGAAATTTGGGTGGAAAGAAAATAAATTTCAGATAATTGAATTGCATAGAACTTGTTTTATTGAAAATTGTCAATTAATTATATTTGATTGATATAATTTTTCACCTGAAAAATGTTGAAATTTTGGATCTTTTGGTGTTTGTTTGGCCTTGTTTTCCATAGAAATTATACATTAAAAGGGAAAAAAAAATTTACAATTGGGAATAGAATTTATTTTCATTGCAAAAAAAAAAAAAAAAACTAGAAAATCATTTTCCTACCAAAGTGGTGGAAAAACCAATTCAATGAAAACCTAAAAAAAGGGGTCAGGTGGGGGGTTAGGTGGAAAACTATTTGCCAAGAAGATTTTGCCTATCAAACAAGCAAAAATGTGAAAAATGGAAAACAAATTCCTAGCTCCATGGCAAAGAAATACTATGAAACAGGGCTTAAAAGTTTTTCTAACCAGCAAAAGGGCTTTGATAAAATTAGTTAAACAAGTTCAAAAATTAGGTTTTAGGTCTCAAAAGCTCATTTCGACATTTCAAAAGCCATAAAAAAGGGACCTTAGACAATTTTCTTCAAAAGGTTCTAGAGAGATTTGATTTGTTCACCATTTTACATCTTCCTCATTCATAAAATGTCATTTGTCATGTTAGTGTGATGAAACGAAATTAAGTTTATTTAATGATTAATAGGGGCATCAATTTGCAAAGTATTTCAAATGAAAATCAAACTTGGTTGGGGAAATAGAAGACAACCTACCGAACACGTTCACATGCCATGTGTAGTACAATGTTTACTTTTTAAACGGTCTTAAAATACAAATAATGTTAAAAGTTGTAGCCGTTGAACAAGTATACCATGATGCCACATGGAAAATGATTTATTGAGAAATTGTTTTTTAAATTTGAGTCTAAAAGTAGATAGTAGATTCTTTTTCTTCACTCATTATGAAATGTCTAGTTGTTGTTTTAGTTAAAGTTGGGTAAAGACCAATTCAAACCTGTCAAATCGATCAACACAATCCAACCTAGATCGGTTTGGGTTAGTTTTTAAGTTCAATTGGGTTGGATTGTGTTGAAAAATTAAATTTGAGGTTGAGTCGGATCGGATCGAGCCGGTTGGTTTGGGTCTCGGGTTATGAATTAAATCTCAATTCAACTCGATCCAATCCAATCCAACCCCACCCGATGAATTAAAAAATTTAATATCAAAATGAAAAAAAAAAAACCTAAATAGACACAATAGTAAAGACAAGTGAATGATTTATAATGATGTACAAACGTCCCCCTTTTTTCGTCGAGTTCTTCAAACTATTATTGATTAGCATATCTCATTGTTTGATGATGGTTTCAATCAAAATATTTCGTTTGCATTTCAATACACTTTTTTAATTAAAAAACTAGCAGAGACGAGATGTGCTATTTAGTGGAAGCTTGATGATGAAAATTCAAATAAAAAGCAAAGGACTTGTGTCACAATGAGCAAAAATTGAGGTCAATGAGTGCGAACAAGTAAATCTGTGGACCCCACCTGTGAGTGTGTTCGGGAGGGATTTTAATGAAAATTTTAGTCGTTATAGTCAATTTGTGGACCCCACCCGTAAAAGGAAAAGTAAAAAATGTTGGTTGATTTGATAGTTAACGGCTAAAATTTTGATTAAAATCTTGATTAAAATTCCTTCCAAACAAGCTCATAATTTCGTTCTATTTATCATTTTTCAATTTTTGAACTAATTAGCAGATATCGAAGGATAAATAACAAAAAAATCCCAATCCCAATAATCTTCTTGAAGAACCCATTACACCTTCTCCTCGAAATCGCCGTCGAATGGATGCCGGTGAACTCAAAAGGGTTTTCGAAATGTTCGATCAAACGGCGATGGGCGGATCACCAAAAAGGAACTCAACGATTCCTTAGAGAAAATGGGTATTTTCATACCCGACAAGGAATTGACTCAAATGATCGAGAAAATCGATGTTAATGCAGATGGGTGTGTGGATATTGATGAATTTGATGCGTTGTATCGAACCATAATGAACGAGAAGGATGAGGATGAAGATATGCTAGATGCATTCAATAGGTTTGATCAAAATGGTGATGGGTTTATCACCGTTGATGAACTGAAATCCGTCTTGGCATCACTTGGGCTTAAGCAAGGGAGAACTGCAGAGGATTGTAAGAATATGATCACGAAGGTTGATGTGGATGGTGATGGTGTGGTGAATTTTGTAGAGTTTAAGCAGAGAACTAATCCATATGTATCAAATAAATTACATAATGGTTCACATAGTCAACACGTGACGGTCCCCTATTGGGGGGCGCCTGGTTTAAGCAAAGAATTAATCTATATGTACCAAATAAATTATATAATGATTTATATAGTCAACACGTGGCGGCCCTTTATTGGGGGCGCCCCAGGCGCCTTCCCAATAGGGAGCAGTCATGTATTGACTATGTAAATCATTATGTAAAACATTTGGTACACGTAGCAAGATGCGCCCCCCCCCCCTCCAATAGGGGGCCGTCACGTGTTGACTATGTAAACCATTATGTAAAACATTTGGTACACGTAGCAAGATCCTTAAGCAGATGATGAAAGGGGGTGGATTTGCTGCATTAATTTGATGTGTGTGTGTTTGAATTTTTTTTTTTTTTTTTACGCTGTGTAAATATATTCATCATAGGGTTTTTCACCAAATTCCAGCATTTTAATCAACAATGGCTTGTTTGGTACGATGAATTGCACTTTTGGACTCGAGGACGGCTCGATGCTCGTGTCTCCAATCCCCCACCAACGGTCTTTTGCCCTTGGTCTTGTAACGTATGCCAAACACATTCCATAAGATTTAGGGGAATATCCCATCAAGGTTTTTTTGTTGATTATTTAAACAAATTGAAGCATTTGATTTGTAACAATTTTACCATTTTCAACTTTCCTTTTGTGTTCTTAGGTATGGTCTTAAAAATAGTTCCGTATCATCCTCGAAAGTCATGTTTGATACGTTGTATTAAAGGCAATTAGATAGAACATTTGATAAAATTGTGTTATATATGCATTTTCCTCATTCATATAGCTCTGGATTTATCTTTTTCATCAAAGACGTAGTTTTTGTCCGTAAACTATATATATATAAAGCAAGATTCATTTTTTAGTATTGGGTTGTGTACCGTTATAAATTTCTAAAAATCCACTTTTTTTAACCAGAGATCCACTTTTATTCATTACAATTAAAGATTTATGACTCATTTGTCATGAGTATTACTTTTTGAAGAAGAACTTTCAGGAAAAAATTATCTTAACTTTTGTTTATAACCGTTTGACACTCATTTTTTTCTCATTTTTTTTCTCTTTCTTCATTTCAATCACATTCTATCAATAAAATAAGATTACACATAAATCTAAAAATTCTCCTTACTTTTTAAACACACATTCTTCCATCAATTACTATTCAAAAACACATTTTTCTACTAAAATGGGTGTCAAACACATTTTTAAAAGAGTTTCCTATTCCGAAAATACTTTAAAAAAATCCACATTGAATCAATTTTCTCTAAGGATCTGTTTGATTGCAATAATGGAATTTATGTGAAAAGAAAATGAATTTCAGTAAATCGAATTGCCTAGAACTTGTTTTACTGAGAATCGTCAATTAATTGTGTTTGAGTGGTATAATTTTCTACTTGAAAATTGTTGAAATTTTGGATTTTTTAGTGTTCGTTTGGTTTTATTTTCCATAGAAATTGTTTATTAAAGGGATTTCTTTTTTTTTTTTTTACAATTGGGGA
>CAIGRF010135990.1:9974-23167 GCA_903798235.1 Fraxinus ornus
AATTGAAAACACATCTCAAATTTAATAGATTCGGTTAAGGTCGAAATAATAGAAATCACATTAAATCAATCCTCGTGGGAACGATACTTGAAATTCTAGGATTTCCACTTTATTACATGTCAACGAACCGTGCATTTGCGGTAATTTAAATTCGAAACATATTTTCGTGAACAGGGAACATGAAATGGGTAGACTTTTTTTTTTTTTTTTTTTTGATGATTGTAATCTAGCCGAATCCACAAATCGCATATGTCATCTCGAAGCTTATTTCGAGAACTACATTATAGACATATTGAATGGTCCAAACAGACATCGAAAATAGTTAAAGGCTTGTAAAACTGTACCTGAAATTTTAGATGTTATAGAAAGATAAAAGTTGAGCATGACAACAAACTGTGCTTTAATAATACTAAAATAATTAATTATAAGAAGTCTTTCTCCAAGTAGTTTATACGCTTAAACCCAGTGAAACCAAGATGGATTGCTCCTTGAAAGCGAGCTCGGGTTGCTAACTGCTTTATCGCTAGAAGGTCGTTTAGGTCGGCCGTAGATCATGCAGGCTGATGGATTATGGATAGCATCAAGGTGAGCGTAGAGAGGGAATATAACTCATGGAAAGAATGTCCTCGTAAAACCTTTGTCCATTTAATCTAAACTCTTATATATACACTTTGTACGAGAAATAGGTAGTTGCTGCTATTAAGTATTAATGTACAAGTTGTACGAGGAGAGCATACTATGTGACCATATGTGAAAATATATATCTTTAAATTTAGAATTCTTATTTGAAGTTCTGTTAACCAAGGATTTTGTATATATGGAATCACATTCCAAGTTATTGTAAATAGTATAAGACGAAACTGGACGATGTTCAAGCATTTTCCTTCAACGAGGAGAATATATAGTAGAAAAGTTGGCAAAATAGACAAATAGAGTAACACAGTCACAATATATACTAAGCGTCTATCTCAATTTTCAGGATGGTGCAATGGGAGAACACCTGCTGCAGGGTGGATTTTGTAAAAACCCCTGAAAAAGCTGCAGATACGTGAATCTGAACCGGAACCCGAGCTGGAACCTAAAGAGGGTGAAGTAGTCTCATAAACTTCCTTCTTAACCTCTTTATTTCCCAAGCTTTTCGGCATTTTCTTCTCCTTGTTCATCTTCTTGATTACATACAGTTCAGCAATGCCAATATTTGCACTTGACATGATTGGATTATGTAGCTAACAAGTACAAAACAATAAGATTTTGATGGATATAATTAAGTGGGAACTTTCATGTATAAATAGATATGAGAGCAGGCAGTGAGGGACATGGTCAGGTTAGTCCAACAGTGGTTGGAAGGAAGTCAAAAGTGGAGGCTGCTATTGGGATGCAACGTTGGACCATACATGTTCAATCATAATACGTCTATTTTTACATTATTTTTGACATTATATCACACGACGAAACATAATCGGACAGTTTTAAATAAAACCACACTTTTCCACCCAATACTTTTTGAACATTAATGAAATGTACACAAAGATGTGAACCCCACAATATACAATGCATTATTCATGCATGTTTATCAGAATAGGGTTTGGATTTGGATTGTGGAGGACTTGGCTTTCAGCACTTTAATTGCCATTTAAAGTTAAAGTAGCACAGTCATGTCATGTCAAGTTTTGTTTGTTTAATTGAGGTCACTATCCACATCACTATGAATACGATGGAAGAGTTTTCATCTTTTAGTTGTGATGATACTACTCGCTAATCCAATCATGCTACATGAATTGAAAGTTTGACATAATGTTAAATAATATTTTATCGTTAGACCATTTTAAACACAACCAGTTTTTCCATCAAATCACTTTCTACCACGACGTCGTCACTGCATTTGGTCAAATTCTTCTCGCAAAGTAGCATTATTCTTAAAGTATCATATAGTCTTAAGAAAAAAGTTAAAATATTATCCTTGAGACATCTATAATTTATACAACCTTGGGCATGTTAACTCTAAGTAGCCCACAAAACTTACCGGCATGACAAACAAATGGTCTAGTAGTTGCTCAGGCGACAAGAACTAACACTAAGAGCAATTACCACGCAAATATGGTACCAACATGACACGATTTTCCAGCGTTAATCAATACACGATATTATCCTTCCATTCATTGCGTCACTTGCAATCAAACCAAGTTAATGATTAAGTGGGTTATAATTTTGATTCAAAGGATTCTGATTTGTGTGGCGGAGTCGATAGGGGTCGGGGTAGCGACCGTTATCTCAACATTTCTTACGTGAAAATTCTAACTCCGCCATTAATTAAGAATCATGATTGTGAATTACCATGTATTGGTGCTTTCGACTGCAAAGGGTTTGTCTTTTAGAACCCTAGAGCAACTTTGAGATAAAGGCGTTGGAGTTTATCCCTAACTCCAAGCCTCTTCAGTGCTTGAAGGAGTAAAAGGCACCACGTATTATTACAAAGGAGATAGCGATTGCTTCTTTTGGATTGAAGGTATAATTTATTTAAATTTGTTGGTTCAAATTCCACTTAGATTATAATTGATTCAATCCCATTTAGAGATAAATTATAATTAGTTTAGATGTCCGTGATCAATGATCATGATGAGATTTCGAAAAGGAGAAATCAATTTGTACAGAATTTTTTTTATAGAAATGCAACAGAATATAGACAAAAGTGGGTCCCACCGTGTATTTAAAAAAAATATGCAGGCCCCACCCTTGTGTGAGTGATCTGTTGCATTTCTGTTAAATTTTTTCTGTACGTGCAACACTTCTCTTTCGAAAAAGGATTGAACTCCAATACGAATCGTGTAAAATTACGTCAACTTTTATCCAATGTGTACTTCAAGGAATTGTGCCGAAGTATTCCATTGTGTGTGTGTGTGTATATATATATATATATAATCTTTTTTGTCAGAAAGCCGTAGGCTCATAATAAAAAAAGTATACTCTTTCACTGTTCTTTCAAAACAAAAATGAATTAATTTATTCAAATTCACATGAATGAACCTTTAAAGCTGAACACAGCAAATGGCTAATGAGCAACATATATATAATTTTGATACTACTCCACTGGCGCCATTAAAGAAGAAGATGGGGCTGCATTAGGATGCACTTTCTTGAATAAAATAAAGGAGAAGCAACCACTACCAGAAGCACTTTTGCTTTGATTATAAGCTAAAACTTTCTCCTTTGATCCTTTGTTTTCCACTCTCTCAGTCTTCTCCTTGTGGAGTTTTTTCATCACATAAACTTCAGCAAGCGCCGCACTAGCCATCGCCATGTCTGATTAATCAAGAATCACAAAAGAAGAATAAGAAATCTGATGATGATTTAGGAATTTGGGTTGGAATTATATGATTTGTTGGGGTGCAATGAATGGGTATATGTAGAGTTTGTGAACTTGGGTGGCAAGAAATAAGTCCATAATTTCCTGGAGTCTTCGCGTCCAAAATATTGAAAATTTTTCCAAGTGGGGTATACTTGTCTTTAAAAGAAAATCTTGCTTGTCGATTTGAAGATGAATTTTAGAGTGTGTTTGAGCTATCTCATTTTGAAATTATGTATTCTGAAATAGTAGATTGATATAGAATGTGTGGTTGAAAAATAAGGAAAAATTATTGATATGATGAAAAATATTATTTTATTGAAGAATGCGTGGTTGAAAATGAGTAGAAGAATGAGAATGAAAATTTTAACGTGTACGAAACAGGGGCTTAATAATATCTGACGGCCAAAAGAATTAGTCAAAATGTGTGTATTTTCTTGGATGTTCAATTGTTCATTCTCAATTGCAGAATAAATGAGATCAACAATGACGGCCATGACGCTGACGCCATCTCGATGAACCATTTTCCAAATGGGCAGCCACAATGTGACGTCTTACAACTTCTTCAAACTTCTCATTGTCATAGCGGTTCCAACCAAAATTTGTTAGTACTCGTGCACAATCTAAAAGTAATTCTGGATAAAGTGGAAATTCAATTGTTCGACCAGTCACAATTCTTTTGTTTTGTTTTTCATATTTCTTAGTATTTGAAAAAGTAGATAATTAATTTTATGATAATGTTATTCATAGTTAGCGACTGCAATAATCTTATATGACAACTTATTATTTTGAGACATTAGTTTTCTATAATTACTGCATCAAATAACAAGATGACGCATAAAATAATAACTACAGTTACTAACTATAAAAAAATGTTACTCTTAATTTTAATCACATTTTATGAAACTCGTACTTTTTATCATTTTTTCAACACACATTTGGCCCTTTGATAATTTTTTTATCCTACATTCTTTTTGAACCACAAATTATAAAATTATATATAAAAAATCACTATTCTAGAAAAGGTTAAACAAGGATATCAACTTTTCTCAACTTTTAATAAATTTTTTTTATCAAAAACTTATTCAAACAATCCCTAAGATTGAAAAATTGAGTTCAGAGTAACAATGGTACATAGATAGTCGATATAATATGATGCAACTGATGCCAAAATCCATCCAAAGAGCCTATGAAAAAAGTACTTTCTGATATTATTCTGTACGACGAGGCAAATACATAGATGAATATGGAGTTGGAGCAAGTTAATACAGAGTAACATTGGTATATAGTCATGTTCTTAAAATGGTAAAATTATGAACCGGAAAGCTAAAATGTACAGTTAGTGGTTCAATCCCCAATCGTAAGGCTGGTAAATCACTTTCAATTGAGTATTTGAAAGCAACTCAAGTAAAGCTTGAGACTCTACCGGCTCCAAGTAGTTTGCAGCATGTCTCAGTACCTCGACCTCATTCTTGCCAAAATCTACACTGTACCTGAAATTTTATACGTAACGGAAAGATAAAAGTTGGGTATTGGAGAACAAATGCAATCACAATATTAATCCACTACGAACGACAGTTTAATTGCACCTTCAAATATCTTTACCAGATAAATATTACTTCAAGAGTATATCAACAAAAGTAATGACCATGACAGAATTATAATGAACTTCCATAAGAAAAAAGGTCAAAACTATTAACACATTCCCGGGCAAGGACAGAGCGAATGCCACCAAATAAACGGGGGCGGGGTCGAAGGGATGAAATGAAAACTTACCATTTTAGTATTTTACTAGCATACGCAACGTTTGCAATTAAATCAACATATAGTCCACCAGTTCTAAGGAAATTACGAGCAGCATCGATCAATTCTTCATCAAGGTTTTGTGGTGAGTAGCATCGAAGAGCAGGCCCAGATCGGGTACCACAAACCAGTGCAAAATGAACAAGAGGCTCTGGACAAGGAAGAGCTACCTGATGTGATTTTTTAAATGTGTGTGAGAGAAAATCAGACAGAACACAATTGAAGACGAGAAAATTCATTTGAAATGATACACTAACTATCCTGTGCATTGTCCACATTATTTCTTGGATTATATAAAAAACATAAAATTAAATACAAAAGCGTATTTATTGAGTAAATGGAAAATCGACACCATCCAAAAATTCAAAAACAGTCGGTAGTTAAGAAAAAAAATTTATCAGCACAACGTTGCCAGTAATATAATTGATTTCCTCACTTCATTTGATGTCTCATCTCTAGCTATTTGCTGCCATATTGATTAGATACATGATAATATAAAGCTCAAAAGCCACACTCAAGCACAAAATATCCTCAACACCAATAATACAAGTTAAAAAACAATACGAGCCTACGAGGTGGATTACAGTAATAGTACAAGCCACAAAAACAATGAGAGCCTAATCATTCAGAAACTAGTCATCAATATTTAAAATACTTTCTTTCCATGATCCATAAATTCGACATTGTGGTTAAAATAATGTATAATATTTCTTCAAGATATTGTTTGAAAATGTCTGACATCATTCTTCTGCATTTATTTTATTTTTTCTATTTAATATTAATATTGAATCGAAAATTTAGCATGAATTTCCAAATAATCTTTTGGATTTAAGTACAATTTTGACTTCAAAAGTCTTCTTGACTTAAAATAGAGTTCCAAAGTTGCTGCCTTTTTGTAAATCAGCACTTCCATAACAAATAACAATTCGAAAGCAAGTCAAGTTCAAAAGCCAATCTGTTCTGCAGCGGAACATTTTCGATCATAGAAAGAAATGATCGTGCTTATACTTAAGCAAGTGCCTAAGTTGAACAGACATATCTACATACCAATCACAGGTTTGAATTTAGAAACAAGTGATTTTCTCTCTCCTTCCAAACTGAACTAGAGAATATGGGAAGGGAATTTGAAGATGATGCAATATAGTTTAGCCCATCAGACATTATTGGGAAATTAAAGAATAATCTCAAATTTGTATCATGTGGCTCAAGGAATCAATTTAAAATGTTACTAGCAAAAGAAAATATCAGAGACAAGATAGCTATCTGACCTTTAATCGCTTATCTTTTACACCAAATGGCTTAATGAGATTGTATGGTGGTCTTTGATTGCCCCTTAAAATGCCATTGTAAATTGCTGAAAGTGAGTACGTTAATCCACCAATTACATATTTGAAGTCTCCAAGAAGTTTTCTTCTTTCCAGTGCTCCAGAAGGTTGACCCCAGATGAGTATAGCATGAATGGCCATCATATTATAAAGATTTATGAAAAAGGCAAGATTTTCCTCTCTTGGCATCTCACTCAACTCTACACGCTGAAGCTCCTCAGTGATCCTCAGGTACCTGGCAATGAATTCAACAGTCAATGCCAAACCTATCCATGTGAGAATTGTAGATAGATGCATGCTTATATGGACACACGCTCATGTTCTTCAAACTCGCCATCAGTCTTCTTAAGACAGAATTTTAGAAGTATCGACAATACCTTGCAAATTCCTCACTCCCATGGATGCTTCTATAATCAACATGCTTTCCATCTTCAGATGCATAAGCTTCTAATATTGCATAAGACAAAAACCTAAGCCTCGATGAAATTTCTACTATGGGTTTTGGTTTCACTTCGATAATGCCTCTTGGGATGTTCTGGCACTGAGAGACTAATGGATCATCATCCAAGAACCGATACAAATGATTGCCATCTTCAAACACATTCTCACTGCAGTAATGTATAAAACAAAATATTGTGAGGAACAAAGTAAAAAAGTTATAATGGCGTAACATGTACATCACAACAAACAAACACAGAAATATCACACAACATGAGGAAGAACATAGTGTACATGCTTAAATAGCAAAAGGAATAAAGAAAATTTTTAGGGAACTTACTCAAGAACATGTTGGAAGAAGAGTTTGCTTGCAAGCTTTCGACCAAATTCAATAGCCTATTTCACAACATATTAAGAGTGAGAAAAAAAAAAAAAAAATCTTGAGCTACCTAATGGCCTTCATCATTTAATAGAACAAGAAAGTATCTCCAGAAACAATAAAGTCTAAATCCATTTAAATGAAAATATTATGAGGAAATGTGCATAACTGAACCTTGACCCCTAAATTTTATTATTCAATTCAAAATATTCTCCATCATTTCCAATATCTATAACATACGACAAGTTTCCAAATGTTTTATGAAATTGTAAGAACTAAAATAGGGAAAAAATAAATAAATAAATAAATCATTTACTGTTCATGTCAAAAATTCAAAACCACGTACAGGACTAAGAACAAGGCTTAATAGTCAGTCGATCGCCTGAGTAAAACAGTGGAATATGAGGGGAAAAGGACATTGAAAGTAATTTTTGAGACGCAGATTGTAACAGTTTCTATAGTTGAATGTCCTCATTCCAAGAGAAAAATAATAAAGAGCAAATTGCAAAAAAGCTACTATATAAGCAGAATCTCCTCACCTACGCGTTCATAGACATAGCCCACCTATCACGTGTCAGGTTAATGTGTTTGGACTCTCCTTGGTAGATATCCAAAAGAATGATTTCAGATCTACAGCCTACGTTAAACTTATAATCCAAGACTTCCTTACACTTCAGGAACTGTTTACACTTCTATGTAACAAATAAAATTCAATTGATTCTATACCATTTCCACTTCAGAGGGATAAAAAATAATGAAGTTGCCTTAAACATGAAAAAAAGACCCTGAAATAAAAAAGGAAACCAAGACTCCAATAAAACTTAGTTCATGTTGTAGAATGACGAGGCCAAGCCTTCAACACCACCTATTCGCTAAAATTCTCGAACTAATTGACATGTACTCAGATTGTGAAAGCAAAGAGAGAAAGAAAAGTCCCCAAAAATGCATTAGGTATTTAGGGAGCTACAAAGTTGGTAACACCGAGAAAGGAAACAAAGACTCACAATAAGTGAAAAATAGGTGAAACTTACCTCTTCTCTCTCCAAGTATTGATCTTCTGATAGAAAATCCACAGCTTCTGAACCCAGAAAACAGTTGGTGAACCTGCGCATTTTGTAGAACCTATCCTTAACAGAAACAGTTCCTTTCATTTTCCGAACAATAAGAGCTAGCTCATCAATAGCTCCACTACTCGACAGGTCATCTTCACCAGATAGTGGTGGTAGAGGAGCTTCAAATGATGGTGTTTCAGTAACAACATACTCAATCTTCTCTCCAAGCTTACCAGACTCCTCTAAGCTCTTCAGCTCGGCCAAACCACCAATAAATACTTCATTAAAGAACACTCTAGGAACAGCATAAGATCCAGCAATCTTCTCTAGCTCTTGCTTTCTGCTAGGATACACATCAATATTGATCTCAACATATCTGAGTCTTTTCCCATGCAGAAATCTTCGTGTCTCTTTGCAATCCTGGCACCCTAACTTTGTATACAACATAATTCGTCCTTTCATGGCAATCGGTTGTATTAAGTCCTCAATAGAATGATCCTGTACTGACTTGTTTTCACCCCAAGTGTCACGTGAAATCCCAATACGGCTAAGAGGGTTCCATCTAGTAGTCTCTGCAGATTTCTTAGAGACTTCTTGTGCTTCAGTTTCTGGCAAAGAATTTTTAATCCCGTTACCATCAGTGTCCTTGTCGTGATTTTCATCTTCATCATGAACATCCTGTCCACTATCACTTTTCCCAGAAAGGCGGCGCATAAAAGAGGAGACTACAACTGCGCTCTTTTCCTTTAGAAAATTTGTAAGAGCAGCTGCCTTCTCAGGCCAAGCAGGTCCCTGTCCCTCCAATTCATGATCCACAGACCTCAAAGACAAACTTCTATTAGCTTCCATTCCAGGGATTTCAGTCCCATCAAAGACAGGTTCATCTTCCCCTCCGTAAAGAATTTCCTCAAGATTCTTGTTAGTTTCTCTTGAATCTGCTTCATCATTCTCAACCTCCTTCGAGTCATCTCTTCTCTCCTCACTCTCTGTTTCACAAATTTTTTCTCCAACTTCCAAAGATTTCATTTCATTTTGTGATTCAACTTGTTTTTCTTTCTGGATATCAAACGTCTCTCCCTCCAGCTTTTCAGCAGGTGGAGTATTAAATTTACTTTCCTCAGAAGGGCTTTCCTTGTCCTGCTCATCTTTCCAATTGTCCAGTATTTCTACCTCATCTTTCTCAGTTGGAGAACTCAACGCAAGTTTCTCAAAAGTACTTGCATTTTCCAAGTCCTCTGTTTGTATATCCAGTTCCTTTACCTCCCTCACTGTAGCAGCCAAATTATTCCCTGACTGTTCCATTTCCTCGTTCTCCTTTCCAAACTTAGACATAACAAAGTTCCTTTGAGATCCTGAAGGGTCACAATGTTGTTCTTATCAGAGTTATCAACCTAATAAATCCTGCAAATACAATCACAAACATTGATGAATACAACTTTGAAGGTGATAACTGAATTTCTCTGAAACAATTTCACAAAAACACCGCCTACTTCAAGAACTCACCAAAAGCTTAAATCAAACTTCTGTATGCTAGAATATCATTTCGTTTATCTAATTCTTTCATTATCCAAATTAACAGGCGCGACATTTCTTTCTTTCTCAATTTCCTTCTACAATGTGTACTTGGTGTGAAGGAGGAGATATCATTGAAACAGCTCATACCTTTTGCAACTGGAATTTTTTTTTAAAATTTTCAAGAATCAGAGATGAACATTTCAACATGCAAGAAAGTCTGATGATTTTGTTATCAATTAATTTCCAGACTGATGATTTGTGTATAAAACTCATTACGTCAATTTATTCTCCAAATAATTAAGTTATTATGATGACTCCATAATGTAAGAAAGTACACAGGACAGGACATAGTGCTCTCTTGACCATACTTGGAAATGTGCAATTCCAGATATAAAGGCTAACTAGTAGTAATCTGTCACACATTCAAAAAACCATAATAGATGCATTCAGGAAGTGAAATGTTTCTTTCAATTCGAGGGCCTTTAAACGATGTTATTAATTAAACTAATAGTTAAAATTGCAGAATTCTACCACATCTCTTTCCCCCACCCCACCAGAGAGAAAAAAAAAATGAAAAAACACACTGGCTTAATCTAGTACCATTGCCAAAATGAACTCTATATCTACATGACGCCTTAATTGAATGGTAATTATGAAGAAAAATACTATGAAAATAAAGAAGGGGTTATAAGCTATAGAACAGCCCATTAAGTAGAGATGGCAACGGGACATGTTCGGGGTGGGGCACCTCCGCCCCGCCACTCTTCCACCCTGCCCTGTGCCCCGCCTCGCCTTAGACGGGGCGGGGCGGTTTTCCGCCCAGTTTATTTTTTCTATTTTTTTTCAGTTATTTTTATTTGCAATTAATTTCTTTTTTTTTTATTCTTCACAGGGCGGATTCGGGGCGGCATGAGGGCCAACCCGTGGGTGCGGGGCGGGACGGGTTTTTTTGCCATCACTACCATTAAGGGCCACACCTGGATAAAGGGTATATCGGTACAACTATCGAAAGAACAACAACAGAAGCCCAATATTTTAATCCCCTTCCCCCTCCACCTCAACCAAAAAATGAAAAGAAAGAAAAGAGAGACAAGCAATTCAGCAATAGGCTCAATTAGTATAGATTATCAAACATGATAAAACATCCACATTAAATTTTTGAAAGGGCATCCAAAAAATCCACATCAAATGCAACAGCTAAACATCTTATCATAAGAATTAGGCACAATAAAGGATTCAATGAAGAAAAAATCAAGACTTCCCTTACACACAGGTTAATCCGTTCTTAAAAGCAATTTAGTTATAAAAGCAATGAAAAATCAAAATGGGTTTTATCTAATAAAACATAATATCAAAAATTTAAACGTGACGTGAAATGAGAAATGAAAGACTTACAGATCCGAGGTAGCTTGATTTGATTTAGGAGAAACGAAAAGATTGTATTATATTTCAATGGAAGAAATCTTCAGAAAAGGAAACGGATGATAATTTATTGAATAAATTCGTTTGAAGAAAAATGAAGACTTTGAATTGAAACCGTCTTTGAGATTTTAGGTCTCTTATTTGACAAATAGAAGCAATTTTGAGAAAAATGAGGCCACCTGCGATGGAGGCGGGAAGTTCTATCGAGGAACGTTATTTTGCGAATTAGTCCTTTTTCATCTTTGATTTTTCAGTTTGATACTCCATTAAGAGAAAATGCAATTACTGAAATTATTAATTTACTAGCGTGTGATTTTTAGAATTGATTGTAGAGAAAGAGTGATTATTGATACCCTTCAAAGTTCAAACGTATTGGATTATCGAAGTACATGTTATCAAGGTACTAGGAGTTTCAATCCTTCTTCTTCACAACTTCATTTTTAAGTACTCGCTTGTGACAAAAAGTATCTCCACTGCTAGTACGTGGATTTGAAGTCAATGTTTTGAAAATCGAAGCGACCTAATCGATTCAATCGGAACTACAGTGACTTGGTCAGCGATTGGTTTGATTGTGGTCGGGTATCCCATAATACAAAAATCGGTAAAATGACCAATTCGACTAGAAACCGATGAACCGAACACGATTTTAATGAGTTTCGACTGCCTTGCAAAAGAAAGGAAGCATATATGAAGACCTAAAATGAAGCTTGCTTGACTTATCAAGTTATGTAGAAACTATCAATTCATAAGATTGCTTTCTAGGTTTACAACCTTTTGGACCTTTCTCCCCATTTATGTAGGATGTTAAATTGGGAATAGGTGTTTAAGATATACAATTTCAAAATTAAAAAATTGTTTTAAAATTTCAAGAATTAGGTCGCAATTAAATTTTATTAATTCAATATATAGTTTAAAATATTTTATGATCACAATTACGTACTAATCACAATCACATATCACAAATTTTATAGGTTGCATCATCTTTATTGATTACAAATTATCAAACTAATTGGTCATAAATCACAAATTTTATATTCACACTTCATTTTTCGTGTCACAAATTATCAAATTAATAGTTCACACATTATTTTTAGGTCACAAATTATAAATTTTATAAATCACAACCTAACAAATTAATTGGTCACAACTTAATAAATTGTAAATCACGATTGCAAATTTAGTCGCAATCTCACATTTTCTTAGATTACATATTATTTATTGACCACAAATTATCCATTTTATCGGTCACATATTGTTTGTTGATTACAAATTAACGATTTTATTAGTCAAAATTATTTAAATAATTGGTGGCAAATACTTTTCATCACACATTGGGACTGTTTCGAGCTGTGCATTGGTGAGGTGATCTGATACTTGTACCTATCTTTGGTACTTCTTTGATTCTCCCTCCCCATATCATCTTATTCTGGGTGGCGCACTCCATTAGTTAGATCTATCAAGATCAATATCGATGGATGCGTCAAGGATGATATTGCAAGCGGGGGATGCATCATCAAGGATCATGCATGACACTATATCAGAGCTTTTTCAATTTTGTATGGATTGTGCATGATATTAGAGGCAGAGCTCAGGACTATTCTTGATGGGATTCTACTAGCTAGAAGACTCGATCTTTCAGACATTTGGATTGCGTCAGTTTCTACAATGGCTATTCATTGCATCACTAGAGGATGAGGACTATAAGTTATTCAGGGCATACTCAGACAAATTACAGACATTGTATTATTTGATAGAGACACATTTTTCAACATCTATAGAGAGGAAAATCAGGTTGCAGATGACCTACCACGACATATTAGGGAACTCGTACAGATTGATAGACATGTACTGCCCAACATTAGAGTATGATTTTTTATTTTTAGTTTTGTCTTTACTTACATTAATTCTTATTGTAA
>CAIGRF010135990.1:23737-56996 GCA_903798235.1 Fraxinus ornus
AAAAAAAAATCACTTTAATGAATATTTTTCGTGTAAAATAAAGTCAAACATGAACAAAAAGATCCAAAATTTTAAAATTTTTTGGGTGAAAAATTATACCAATCAAACACACTTAATTAACAATTCCCTGAAAAACAAGTTCTATGTAATATTTTCCATGGAATTCATTTTCTTTCCACCCATTTTCCACCCTACCAATCAAACGGACTCTTATTTTCTTTGTAAGGAAAGTAATACTTCTTCATTTACTGTTTTTATTATTTTCTCATGCAACCATAGTATTCCTCCTTCACAAGTGAGAGCATATTAATAAAATCTTGGAGGTACAACCCTCCTTTAACTAAAAAAAAAAAATACTCTTCATCGCACCTCCACTCCACTCCACTCCACCCCACCCTAATACACCCACACCACCTCACCACCACCACTTTACCGCTACCACCATCACCTACACCGCCACCGCCATATTACCACCATCGCCACTATCTTACCATCTCCACCGTCATCATCACCACCACCACCAATACCACCAACACACATCGTCGCTGCATCCCACCCAACAATCGCCAACTCCAACAACCACCAACTCCACCTCCATTAGCAACTCCAACCAACCACAATTGTAACACTTCTGCATGTACCATCACCAACGCCTACTAAAATCCACCACCTCCACCTCTACCAACAAAATCTCTAAACCTGTCATTATCATCTGCACTTTCAATACACCACAAATCAATCCCCAACTTTGGCCACTACAAATTTGAAAAAGAGAAAGAAATGAGAAAATCTCATTTTTGCAACTCCTAGAGAAGGAGATCGACGTTTCACTAAACAACGGTGCTGCTTTGGAGAAGGTGATAGTTGCTGCAGCGATACCTAGAGAAGTTGATCGTAGCGGTGCTCATCTTCCTTGCGAGCGATGATTGACCCACACACTCCACCGTTTTGTGCGTCGAATTGCTGGGTTGTGCATGTGTGAGAGTGAGAGAGGGTGGTGGTGGTTGGGTGGGTATGTCGAATTGGATAAGATTTTTAGGGTTTGGGGTTTGTTTGGTTGTTAGTTGAGGGATTGATATATAATTATATATGTTTTTAAATTAAAATTATTCACAGGGGCCTTACAGGCTGGGCCCCACATGTATTAAAAAAATAATTGTGCAGATCTCATTATGTGTGTTGTCTGTACAATATCTATAAAAAAAAATTGTGTACAACAAGGGGGGTTCTTAAATGTAGGTGAGGGTGTAATTTCCACTTTTAAGAATAATTGGATCCTCCATTGTAATCATATCCCCAGAAATGAAGTATCATGCAATTTTGTATCATAATTTGGAAAACAAGTATATTTTCGCTACAAATTTTGTTTCTTTTACCACTTTATGTACACGTTAGTTAAAAAATACTTTTAATAAATACACCCTATTCATTTTACAAATATAGCCCTAGTCCATTAAAAATATATCACTTTCTCTCCCCCCCTTCTCTCTCGAACACATTTACATTTTCTCTCGCTACATTTTTCTTCAACTCCATCAATTGAGTTCATTTAAACCTATAAAGGAAGAGTGATGATATTCATGACCGCTGATGTTAAGCACTAGTCTAATTGACAATTACATGATATTAAATGATATATTAATTTAAATGTAAAGTCATATGAATCATTTAATTGAACTTATAAAGTGTAGCCACTTAAATTGATTTTCTAGTACCACTGGTCCCTAATAGCATTATTCATAATGGAAATAAAAAGAGAAAGGGGAGAGAGAAAAAATAAAAGCAATTAAATAATGGAGATTTTTGTGATGGGGGTGGCTTGATGGTGGTTATCGTGAAGATGGGGGCGGTGTTAGTGATAGTAAGATGGAATGGTAGTGATGGTGACGTTGGTTTTAGTGGCTCTAAGGGTGGAAACTAGCTTTCGGCCTTCGTGTGGTGGTCCTTAGCGAGCTTTTTAGTTGTTGTTAGGTTTGCTGTTGCTTTTCTTGTATCCTTAGAGCAATTTGCTGTTAGTTTTGGTGGTGCTGGGATTGGAGGCGTTGGAGAAGACGTGATGGAATGGAATGAGGTTGCGCCATTAGAGAAGGTGGAGGCTGAAGATGGTGGTAGTGGTGTTGGTATGTTATAATTTCAAAAAAAATTACACTCTATAACAGTAATGACATATAGTATAAATTACCATTTCAGAAATTACACACACTACGATATGATTTTAGTATAGATTAACATAGAGGGTAGGTTACAATTATTGTAACTTATAATTTAAAAAATTACATATACGTCAAAAAATTATAGAAAAGTAAAATACAAAAAATTACATGTAAAAAATTGTGATTTTTCAATTTGGTCCCAAATGTGTGATGCGTAAATGACCCAATGCAAATTGATTGTTTGCAGTGGGCCGGCCAACCCAACGGATATACAAAGAATATGAGGAAATTGTGCCACACACCCACTTTTCGATAAATATTTTAGCTTTACTATTCAACTTTTTATTAACCATATATACTGTTTTTATTCAGTAAAAATGGAAACTGAAAAAGTATCAGAATATTCAACTTTTTATTATGTGGACAAAATTTCTCCGACAAACACGCCCTTAAAATCGTGTACATTGTTCACACCCGAATTAAATCAGTTAATCAAAGCAAAAATCTCCAAATTACCATAGTTTCACATTCCACATTCCACATCCAAAATCCCCAAAACTCGTCTCTCCCAAATCACCATACAAAACTTCACCATGCCAAATCCCTAATTCGATCTTCTACGGAGTTAACGCAAAGGATATTTCACCATATATCTCAATCAACCGGTCGATTCTCCAGTGTTTTCGGTGATTCGGTGTATGTGAAGCGTATAAAAACCCTAGCCCGAAGCCTAATTTATCATCCAACTTTCGATTTGTACCATCAATCGAGGTTAGTTCGGTTCTTAAGGTCAACTATAGATATGGGGATTTCGTACGCTTAGGGTTTCTGGTAAATTTAGAAAATTGTCGTGTTTATAAGATTTTTATTCTGCAAGTCGTCTTCCCACAGACTTTATTTTGTGAATTCCTCAATTGTTATCCTTATTTTGAAAAAAAAAAAAAAAAAACTATTCGTGAAATTAATTAAATATTTTGCACAAATCTTGCATTCTACATGTGGGGAAAGTCTAAGTTTTGCCAGTCCATTTGAAATCTTTTACTCGAATTCTTATGGGTTTTCAATTATTTATTTATCTGTTGGCTTCTTATGGTCCACTGTAGATCTGGGGATTATTGTACACATAAGGTTCTGCTAAGTTTAGAAAGTGGTCGTGCTTCTAAATATTTATTCATTTTTTTTTTGGTTTTAATCTGTGAATGTAGGTTCGATTTTGCGAGGCACTTTCCCATAACTAATTGTTGCTTGACTTGTCCTGGGTTGCACTCATATTTTACGAATCTTCCACCATGGCGGCCGAAAAAAATGCATCTCCAATGGGCTCCATATGGGTACTTAAAATCGTCGAGGAGACTCCAGTGGCGGTTGCACCGAGACGCCAGTATTTCAGCCATTTTTAATCATCAATCTAGTATTTTTAGTAAATAATATGTTGTCATAGTGAAATGCGAAATAAATTTTTGAATTGATGCATATATGAATTTTTCCGAAAAAATATTGTTTCAGGTTGGGGTTTCGACTAAAGTAGTCATAAAGAGGGGACTAAGACTATCTAAATTAATGAAACAACATCATCCATAGAATTAAGGATTTCTTTTTAATTCTTTTTACATAGAAAAATAAAATTATATCAATACTACCTTTAATTCTTTTTACATTAGGATTTCTTTACAACAATTAAGGATTTTTTACTATTCTCGCTCTCTATAGACACATATAAATTGAATTGACACCGTCCATGAATTCTTGTTTCAATGAATTTTCATAGGATTTAATGGAATGTTGTAATTGATTTGTTACATGTGAAATTCATCGATAATCCTATTCACCTCGTGCCAAATATTTATTCAAGAAACAAGAAGTTAAATTCAATGGAAAAAAAAAAGAATAAAAAAGAAATTAATTTTCAATGAAAAAGCAAAAAAGAATAAGATAAACGCTAAGTCTTGAAACTTTGAAAAGTCAACATCGTATGGCTATTGAAAATCAATCATGCATTTCAACAAATGATCAATGTGCAGACTAGCAATAGAGGTCAAAATTAGAGTTGTCAAGTTCGATGTGGTCCGACCTCATTGGAAAGTGCTACGAACGTTTAACCTCGACTATTAATATTTTAAAATGAAACTTCGAATCTCATTAACTCGACGATTATAATTCATGTCTTGTTTTTGCATAGCACACGTGGAAGTTTTCATTCTTCGCGATAAAGTAGTAAAATGAAAAAGGCCACGTCGGGTGTAGGTAAAAAATGGTTTAAGAAATCATGTTGGCTTAAGAAAGTGATCATTTTGGAGCTAAAAGTAGGTGACAAAAATAAATACCTTATTTTTAATGATTATTTATTAATATTTTGGTTGCTAAAACTTGATGATTAATCAAAAACACGGATTAAGATGTCCACGTCATGTATAAATCAACTCCATCTGGTTGCTGTTACATGTTTAGCAACTGATTTGGGCTTGTCTATATGAATTAATTATTAATACAAATCTCATCATCAAGTTCGTCGGTGGGTTCATAATCCATAATTAGACTAGACCCTGTTTGGTGGAAATTATTTGGGAAAAATAATATTTCGAATAGTGGATTTTTGTAGAACGTGTGACTAAAAAAAAAAAGAAAAGAACAATTGAATTTACATGTAGAATATTTTATTATGTAAATATGTGGTTTAAAATGAATAAGCAGGAACAGAAATATTGAAATAATGGTTAACAAACGGGGCTTTAATTGATAGGGTAGGAAGACAAAAATCAAGCCTGCTAGCGCTACAATAACCTAGAACCAGACAAAAAACCAAGAAATGACAAACGTAAAACGTTGTTTCCAAGAATCAGAAGATTACACCTCTATATATAGAGTATTGTACCTACTATTATTTGGCCCTAAATTCTTCTTCTGTAATAAGCTCCTCGAAGCAAAAAAAAAAAAAAAAATGGGAGCTTTAACGAAATTCTTCTCATACCCTCATAAAATGGTTGATTCATTTTTTCTTACTGTGCTTCCTGAATTAATCCGGTTGATCGTATTAGCTATTTTCGTGTTATGGAAATTTTACAGGTTTGTTAGATCGAATTACAGGTACACGGCTGTGATCAACAAGAAGAGCTCAAAATTTATTTACAGAAAAAATCCGAATTCGGAGTTCCCAGAATGTGCTATCTGCTTGTCTGAATTCGTGGAAGGTGACAAGGGGAGAAAGCTGGAATGCGAACATATGTTCCATAGACATTGTGTGGAGAAATGGCTTCAAGAATACAAGGGTACGTGCCCGCTTTGTAGGAGTTCGATCGTGTCTGAGGAGATTTTGGTAGAATATCGTCGTGTAAAAAATGAGCAAAACGATAATATCTTTGAGAAGGAGCTGGCTCTTTTACTGTTATCGGTTATGCAAGGAGGGAGCTGCAATGGGTTTTGACGAAAAAGGATTGAGCGGCCGGAGTTAGTTATACCGTACACTTATCCTCTCGACGGCAGATTGACCAAGTGCACGTATTTTCGTTGTATTTTTTTTCAATTTAGAAATACGGTTAAAATTGATTCACCAGCAAGTAGGCCTTTCAAGAAATTAGAATTCAATTCTGTAATTGTTTTGCTTCCAAGTACTCTTAATAGATGCTTGAGGAGAAAATTTACTTGGAAATTAGTTATACCATTTACAGCAGATTTCATTTCTTTACTCACCTTCATTTCTATTACATTAAGAGAGAGAAAAATCTCTCGGCCAATTAGGACAGAGGAAGCCTACGTGTACAGAAAAAATTGCACAGAAAACATACAAATAGGTGATGGCCATTTTTTTTTTTGCAATAATTAATTCACATGGGGCCTACTCCCATGTGACTATCTGTCCAATTTTTGTAAGATTTTTTTTACTGTACAAGCAGAAAAAATCATTAGGACATGAACTGATTGGTTCGGATAGCTTAAAAAGTTGTTAAAAAGTTCGAAATTAAAATCGACAGTTAATTTTAACGACGCAATTAATAGGATCCACAATCTTTATCAATTTTTAAACCACACATTTCATCAAAATTTTTTTTAACCAAAGTAAATTTTGATATTCTTTGACTGTATGATTCATTTCCTATAGCTTGATTGCAACTGATTGTAACTTTTAACTGTTTTCTTCTTCGTCTTATGCAATGATGTGTCCTACCAGTACCTTGTGTCATCCAGATTATGTACAAAGCTCGGAAATTTTTCGTCCTGGCACATTCTGGACGGTCTTCGTGGAATACACTTAAAAATTTGGATCAGCCTCCATTTTAGACCACCATATTCAACTTGGATAATGATCAAGAATATTACTCCCTCGTTTCCTTAAAGATAAACCTGCATTTTTTTATTTTTTATTTTTACTGAGTACAATTGATCTCTTAAATTTTTTAATATATCCCTATTTAATATGTCTTATTATTAACAAATATGAATTACTCATATTTTAACTATTATTTAATGTGGGGGTGTATTAAAAAAATGTAATAATTATATTTTTTTAATCCGTGTAAAAATCGAAGTAAATCTATTTTTATGGGACGGATGGAGTAAAAACTATTGTTTCATTAATAAATGAAAGAAACCCATAAAATTCCCCTTCATAGGGTTGCATGTGGTTCAAAATATATCCTATTAGAGCGAATTGTATTCAAATCTTCCTCAGTAATCTCGAAATAAAGTTCGACCGAATTGACACAATCAAACCAAAGATTCTGTACATCCAGAGCCACGACACTTACGGCAAGTTTCATAAAAAGGATTGAACTTAGTATTGTATAGGAAAAAAAAAATGCTAAAATGTTGTTCATTATGCTGCCAAGTCTTTACCTAGTACTATGCGTACCAAAACATGGACTTTATGTCGTAGAAAATGTCAATAAGTTCTCTAAGTCTTCAGTTTATATTTTTTCTCAAGTTAAGGAAAATGAATGATGGTAAAGAGTAGCTGATTCAAAGAAAATATACGCAAAGTTGGGGAAAAAACAATGTAGTTAAAGTAATTATACTTTTTTGTTCTGTAGTTGGTTCTTGTTTGTTCAACTGCCCACACTTTGTTTTATTTCAAACTTAAGGTACATTGATGAAATCATAAAATTATATTTAGGGGCGGAGCCAGGGGAACATTTTTTTTTTTAATACTGGACTGATACATTGAAAAAAAAAAATCCATTATAAAGATAAAAGGATTTTCATTAAAAAAAAAAATCCCTTTGAAAACAAATTGGGCCTACCCTCTTCCCTCCGCACCTAATCATATTCATAAGTTTATGATTAGAGCTTGATGGAATTATAATAAACACTCCATGACAAGCTAGATACGTGTTCAAAACGTGGTAGAAAAGTGTCATTCTCAAAATAACTTACGTCTTAAACACATATTTCAAAACTGTTCAAGAATTTAGGACATATCCGAAAAAATAGTGTCCTTACACTAGAACAAGGACCCCACTCTCCATATGTTTCCAAGAATTATTTCCACTAGGGAAGAATAATTTGCAATACCATTGCCCAATCTCATCTCATGCATGATTTATAGTTTTCAATGTTTATTACATGACAATAGAAGTTACATGACATAGTACATAGGTGCATGTGAAACTCAAACAATGGGACCATGTCGTGAGGTGATAGCGGGGCAATGAACTAGGACATTTCCTACTATTACATATTCCTTTTCACACGTCTTACGTGTTCCCATTTACGATAAATTTCTAGCTGAGGCAGCTTTTGGGATTTCACTTTTACGCTTATCAATATTGTTGTTGTTCTTGTTGTTTTAAGTATTTTTCTTTTTATCTGAATTTATGTTACTATTTAACAAATTTTTGGGATATAGAAATCAGTGTTGAAAAACGCGTCTCAGCGCATGGCACGAGCAAAATGCTTTATCTTGATAGTAATCGCAAATTAAGCAGTTAACTGTTAAGTTGATTGCTTAATACGCATCTAGGCGTGTTTAGGCGTGCTTTATTGATTTTTATTTTTATTTTTTTTCCTTTTTTAAAAGGCTTTTATTTAACTTTAGTTTCAAATTTTTAAATAACTTTATTTGTACACAAGTAAAAAAATGACTTTATTGCTATTTATATTATGTAATTATGATTTTGAGACTTGTAGCATTATTGAAAACTTCAAAAGTATGTGAAATTTTTATATATATTATAAGACTTGTCTAATTTAAAGTTGAAACTATAAAAATAGTCTTTAACTTTTACATTCTGTAAACTTGAAAATTGTGCCAATGATTCCTACTAAATTTTAATTCATTTTTCTCTCCCCTCTTATCAATCACGCATTCTCTCTATAAAATAATATTACATATAAACCTAAAAAATTTCCTTACTTTTTAACCACACATTTTTCAAAAAATACTAATCGAAAATCATTTTTTTTTCAAATAATGAAGCTCGAACAAGGATTGTATAAGCGACTAATTGTAAGAATTATTAAGTAACTATAACATTTTATAATTTTAGATATTTGGTATGTATTATTTTTAATTATTAAAGAATTTTTAGAATGATTGACTATTTAAAATAACTCCCCTATCTCCTAAAGTTTTAAGTTTGTCATCCACACCTAATCATGCTTTACGCTTTTTAGAGCACTGATAAAAACGAAATAAATTTATTCATTTAAGTTTTATATTAATACGAATCTTAAAATGTAGGTTCGAACTTCCAGCGAATTTCACGTGATACGAATTAGTATATACTCAACTTTCATGTGATGTTTTGAAAAAATGATGCATTTTCAATAAAATACGGCGATGATACGAATTAATTTTGTGTGACCAATATGAGTTGAGTGTGACCGAAATGGACGGAAAGATAACAAACGTGGTCACTAAGAGTTGTACTACTTTACCAGTCACCAATTTGATTTCGACTTTCTCAATACAACACGAGACCTTAAAATTTTGCTCCAATTTATTAATTGTCTGTCCAATAAAGATAGACTTATTTTCATTTTCAAATCGATTAAGAAAGTATAATTTTTTTACATTTTTCTTAAGAGCATGTTGGTTTTGGATTAAAATCTGATTTTAATCTGAGTCAAAGTTAAATTATCAATATTAACCACATCTTTCATGGGTCCCACAACTTTTCTACCACACATTTCAAAAATTTCTATCACAATCTACTAAAAATATAATTTAAATCCCCACCAAACATCATCTTAATATATTCTCAAATTAAATAATGATTTAAATATGAATAGTTCATATTTGTTGATAATAAGGCACGTAGAATGGAAATATATATGAAAATTTAGAAATTTACTATGCTCTTGAGTCTCAATAAGAAAAATGATCTATAATTTGAGACAAACAAAAAAAGAAAAATAAATCTAGCTTTATGGGATGCAAGAGTATGTAATTGTAAAGTCTAATTCAACCTTTTTGACCTCCAATTGACCTCAGAAGGGTGCAAATATTTTGTGTTGTTGAGCAATTATGACATATTATTTCTTCTTATGTGACTTTATTTGTGAGCTTTGATTCCTTGCATGTGATCATGTTAGTTGTGAACTGTTGAATAATTGTGACATTTAACTTCTGCATGTGACCAAAATTTAATTGTTGCTATTCAATAAATATATAGAAATAGAGGATATTATCAGTTTTGATGACTGTTTTGTTTTCTATTTGATAAATTATGAGGCTGTTACAAACACATTTTATTCGAACTAAAAGAGGAAATAAAAAAAATAAATATATATTTATGATTCGCTTGAGGGAAATCTAAACCTCCCAAAGGTCCACAAAGCGATAAACATTTTCAAATATTGAATAGTCGACCTTCATTTCATTAAGGAAAATTTGCACTTTTCGTCCATAATTTTTGCTAAATATAACAATCTACTCTCAATCATTTTTAACATAATTCATTTCCAACCTTTCAAATTTCAATTATGTAGTAAAATTCGTCCTTCCCCTCCACTTTGATCATTACGACGGATTTGACATTCTTTGTAAGCAAACAAAAGAAAAGAAAATAGTAAAATAACAAAAAATAAGGAAACATTACAAATGAAGTCCCATAAGTTTTCAAAAGTATAAATAAATTCCACTTGAATAATTTAATACATCTTCCTTGTCCACCCCAACCGATGTTACTTTCTACCGTCAAGTTCTTGGTGCTCTCCAATATCTTTTTCTTACCCATCCCCAATGTGTCCTATGCTGTTAACAAACTCTCCTAGTTTACGTATCGTTCTTCTAAAGTTCACTAGATTTCTGTTAAGTCTATCTTTTGCTATATCAAACACACTGTCTATCACGATCTTCTCATTTGAAAATATCCACACTCTATGCCTAAAAGCATTTGTCGATGTTGATTGGGCCAGAAATCAAAATAGCATTACTCAAAGTTATGTGTGTATTCAAAAGTCAAAAGATTAGATAGTAAAGGTGTAGACACTTGTAAAGATGATGATAATGTTCTTTGCAATTTTTTACTGGAAAAGTCATAGAATAAGATGTTGAAATTATCGTTCAAAATCAATAAAATATGCTTTGGAATGAAGAAAGAATTTGGAGGCCAAAACTTTGAACTTACGAAGTCTCGTTTATGTAGTAGATCAATTCGTTAAGACAATTTTTTGTTTGAATTCTGGGTGGCCTTTTGGTGAAAAGCTTGCAACTTTTCATGATTTTTTGGCACCATTTCATGTGTGTTGATTGAAATCTATAAATACATGATAGATTATCACATAAAAAAAATATAATTCAAACAACTTGAGATCAAATCTTCATTCTGAAAGATATATAGAATTAATATTCCTTCTTTCATATTCAGATTTCTTTCAAAATGTTCTTAAAGTTCGGGTAAAAAACACTAAACGCTTAAGTGTTTTTTCTATTGCAATACTTGATTAATCCTACAAATCATTTGTCAATATCCTTTTAAGCATCAAATTCAACTTGAAAGGGGCAAATATTGTTTGGGGCTACGGATTTCGTGGTTAAGCCTTCATCTTTAATTTTTGTGTTCTTGTATTTGTTCTTTGTATCTTCTCCATTCCCTTTGTGTGGAAATATTTTTCCAACAATCTCAAACAATACTCTACAATGGAGAACAAAACTATGATGACGACGATCAAATTGATGAATCAAGATCTTGTCCGCCCAGATTGATTTGATGGGACAAATTTCACAAGATGGAAAAACAAGTTGAAGTCCTTTCTCACGACGTTGAAGATTTTCTGCATTCTCGATCTAGAATGGCACCACTTGCGGATCCAAGGTTGAAGATATCGAAGCTGTAAAGACAGAGAGAGAACACTGTCAAGTGGATGACCTTATATGCCGCAATCATATTCTTGAAGCTATATTGGACCGGTTGTATAATCTCCACACAAATACAGCATTGGCAAAAAGACATATGTAATGCTTTGGAAAACAAGTACAAAGCTGAAGAAGAAGGTATTAAGAAAATCCTAATATCAAGGTATTTCGAATTCAAATTCCTTGATAACATTTCTCATCTTCCCCAAGTACATGAGTTGCAAGTTCTTGTCAAGTGGGAGCAATTATTGCGAAACTTTCGAGAACTTGGAAAGGATGTCGAAAAAAAAATAATGATAATTTCAAAGATTATTCTTTGGAACAATTGCGAAAACATGTTCAAATGAAAGAAGAATCGATGGCAAGAGGTAAGAATGACAATTTTTATGAAAGCATTTCAAAGGCCAATGTTGTGGAGAAGACCGAACTTTCAAATAAATCCAACAAGAGAAAACATTCTAAAACTTTGACAAGTTCAAGAAGAAGTCTAAGGGAGGTTGCTTTGTATGTGAAAAATCCAAACATTATGCAAATGAATGTCGACACCGAAACAAAACAATTTTGAAGTAAAAGTGAACTCCATCAAAGAAGACAATATTGTGCACCGTTAGCAAGATCAATGCAATCAAAGGAAAAGTTCTTGGTTGGTGGAATGAGAAACTGTACATGTATCATCTGATAAGTCTTTATTCAAGACATATTATGAAGTGGACGAAAATCAAGAGATTCAAATGGGTAATGAAGGCCGTTCCAAAAGTAGTTGGGAAAGGAAAAATAGAAATTATCTTCACTTTCGGGAAAACTGTTATTTTAACAAATGTACTATATGTTTCTGAAATGAATAAGAACTTAGTTAGTGACAATCTCCTACGAAAATCGAACATAAAAGTGTTTATGAGTTTGATAAACTTGTATTATCCCTAAATGAGAAATTTGTTGGAAAAAACTATTCTAGTGAAGGAATAGTCAAACTTTGTACTGTTGACAAAATTATTAATAAAGTTGATTTTGTGTATATTGTTGATTCATTTACTTTATGACATGTTAGATTATATCACATATGTAAGAATACCATGAGAAGAATGTTAAAATGTGACTTAATATCATATAATGAAAATGATGCTTTTAAATGTAAAACATGTGTAGAATTTAAAATGACTAAGAAACCTTATCAAAGTATAAATAGGATTTCTAATATTTTAGAAGTAATTCTTACCACTAGGTCATTGAACTTTAAAAATCACTTAATTCATCACTGAACTTTATAAAATGTTTCTACGAGATCACTAAACTTTGCAAAATGTTGCTCAGGAGATCAGTGCATTAGTGACCCATGAGAAACATTTTGCAAAGTTCAGTGATGAATTGAGTGATTTTTAAAGTTCAGTGACCTAATGGAAACGTTTTGCAAAGTTCAGTGATTATTTGTGTGATTTTTAAAGTTCAGTGACCCCTTGGACGCATTGCGTAAAGTTCAGTGCCTATTTAGGCAATTCACTCTGAAATCTTCATTCCAAAAAATATATAGAATTTATATTCCTTCTTTTATATTCAAATTCCTTTCAAAATGTTCTTAAAGTTATGGTAGAAAACACTAAATGCTTAAGTGTTTTTCTATTGCAATGCTTGATTAATCATACAAATCATTTATCAATATCCTTTTAAGCATCAAATTCAACCTGAAAGAAGCAAATATTGTTTAGGACAACGGATTTCATTGTTAAGCCTTCATCTTTAATTTTGGTGTTCTTGTATTTGCTCTTTGTATCTTCTCCATCCTTTGTGTGGAAACATTTTTCCAACAATCTCAAACAATACTCTACAATGGAGAACGAAACTATGATGATGACGATCAAATTGATGAATCAAGGTCTTGTCCGTCTAGATCGATTTGATGGGACAAATTTCACAAGATGGCAGAACAAGTTGAAGTTCCTTCTCACGTCGTTGAAGATTTTCTGCATTCTCGATCCAAAATGGCATCACTTGCGGATCCAATGGATGAAGATATCGAAGCTGTAAAGACGGAGATACAACAATGTCAAGAGGATGAACTTACATGCTGCAGTCATATTCTTGAAGCTCTATTGGACCGGTTGTACGATCTTTACATAAATACATCATCAGCAAAAAGACATATATATGGGATGCTTTGAAAAACAAGTACAAAGCCGAAGAAGAAGATATTAAGAAATTTCTAATATCAAGGTATTTCGACTTCAAATTCCTTGATAACATTCCCCATCTTCCCCCAAGTACATGAGTTACAAGTTCTTGTCAATATGTTGAAGGAGGTCAAAATTGAAATCCCGAAATCTTTTCAAGTGGGAGCAATCATTGCGAAACTTTCGGGAACATGGAAAAGATATCGGAAAAAAATAATGATAATTTCAAAGATTATTCTTTGGAACAATTGCGAAAACATTTTCAAATGAAAGAAGAATCAATAGCAAGAGGTAAGAATGACAATTCTTATGATATCACTTCAAAGGCCAATGTTGTGGAGAAGACCGAACTTTCAAATAAATCCAATAAGAGAAAGCATTCTACAAATTTTGACAAGCTCAAGAAGACATCTAAGGGAGGTTGTTTTGTATGTGGAAATCAAACATTATGCAAATGAATGTTGACACTGGAGTAAAAAAAAATTGAAGTAAAAGTGAACTCCATCAAAGAAGACAATATTGTGATCACCGTAAGCGAGATCAATGCAATCAAGGGAAAAAATCTTGGTGGTGGTATGAGAAACTATACATGTATCATATGATAAGTCTTTATTCAAGACCTATTATGAAGTGGACGAAAATCAAGAGATTCAAATGGGTAACGAAAGTCGCTCCAAAAGTAGTTGGGAAAGGAATGTGGATATTATCTTCACTTTTGGGAAAACTGCTATTTTAACAAATGTACTACATGTTTATGAAATGAATAAGAACTTAATTAGTGATAATCTCCTACGAAAAAAGAACATAAAAGTGTGTATGAGTTCGGTAAACTTGTATTATCCCTAAATGAGAAATTTGTTGGAAAATGCTCTTTTAGTGAAAGAATAGTCAAACTTTGTACCGTTGACAAAATTATTAATAAAGTTGATTTTGTGTATATTGTTGATTCATTTACTTTATGACATGCTATATTATGTCACATATGTAAGAATACCATGAAAAGAATGTTAAGATGTGACCTAATATCATATAATGAAAATGATGCTTTTAAATGTAAAACATGTATAATCTAAAATGGCTAAGAAACGTTATCAAAGTATAAATAGGATTTCTAATATTTTAGAAGTAATTCTTACGGACATATGTGAATTAAATGGTACGTTAACTAGAGGTGAAATAATGTATTTTATTACCTTTATAGATGATCACTCTAGATATACTTATATTTATTTAATAAAACATAAGCATGTAACTTCTGATATGTTAAAAACATATAAAAATTAAGTTAAAAACCACTTAAGTATAAAAATAAAGACTCTTAAGTGATATATTAGGTTGATATTTTTCTAGGGATTTTAACTTGTATTGTGAACCATAAGACGTAATTCATCAATGTTCTGCATTTAGGACATCCGAACAAAATGGATTGGCTGAAAGAAAAAATAGAACTTTTGTTGAAATGATTGATCAATACTGAACTGTTTACTAAACTTCGTCTGGACTGTAGATTCCCAGTTCTTGATAATCTTTTTCTGCCTCTTTCTCTATAGTTTTTGCAATTATCTATCTGTTAAAGGCAGCTTCCTTTCAACCTTCACCATCTGAAAATCCGAAGATTTTGCTTGCAACAAGACTGATGAGTTTTACTTTGATGAAGGGATGGAGTTGGTAAAACTTTTCTAACAGCTAGCTTAAGCAAGTAAAACATTGGACTCAATTTGTAGTTTATATGTACAATATTCAAACTTAATAAACCGTGTCCACAGTACAATTACTGATAATCAATTATGTCTAAGCAAAATTATGACAACATATTACATTTACAACTCTGGCATTATCCATAGCAACTAGGATAAATTACGATCTACGGTAGGTCTTCCGAGGACTAGCAGCCCAGAGCGAACCAAGATCTCGCAGACATTGAAAATACTCCCCAAAAGCGAGCAACCCCTTTGCTGCTTGTCGTGTTGTTAGAATGAAGGACATTCTTCTCAGAGTTTGCTCCCGAAGATGATCTGCCTGTGGTGAAATCAAGCAATTGGAAGCACATAGATTAACTTGTTTACATGCCCCAGAAGCAATAAAACTAGAGATGTAAAATGGGCTAGGTCGGGCTGTAAAATCAAGAATCCTAAAATGTTATAAAAGCCTGTAGATGTGTAGAGCCCATCGGGGCTAGTCTAAATCATCAGCTATCCATTAGGGAGCTGCGACATAGCATATTCTATGGACTACAATGCAATGCAATGCAATTCAATGTAAGGAAGCAGTTTAAAAGTTTGTTTGCAAATCTGTTCACTAAATGCACTGCCAGTTATTACACAGCCAAACTCCAATTCGAGTTCTTTGTTAGCACGCAACTGTCCTACGACAAAGATGGCCACATTGTCTTGCTTTCTGATTAAAATTATGAAAACCAACAATCATTCTGATCAAGAAATGGAATAGGTATAAACATTCCAACTCAAAGTCTTATAGGAAATGAACAGAGCTCGAAGGACATGAAACATCAACAGAAGTTGGAGTGGCTAATCGCACTTGACGATATAAAGTAAAATAGTACCTGTTGTACAAAGCCTTCCAGTGATTTCAAATTCTCCGTAGTAGAAACCACTTTAGAACTGTAACTTCCTGCTCCACCGACCATAGTTGTTATGCTCTGTGCTAGAGTCTCTCGAAGCTTATTGATTCCCTGTGAGAGAGCCTCCTCGGCTTGTTGACAAGAATGTCGCAGGTTACAGACTTCTTCCTTTTGCTGTTCTGTCAAGTCCTCAAGTTGAGGCAGCACAACCTATTAAGCAAAAATATTTTTCTCAATCCAAATTTTTTTGCATTTATACGAGGTCCAAAGTCTCTTTGTGAGGGGGGTGTTAAGTGGGACAAGCGACTCACTCCACTAGCAAGCCGAGCAGCAATTTCGTGCGAACTGCTCGTCATAGATGAGTGTACTGAAATATTCAGTAAAAAAAATAAAAAAATTGGCAAGGCGCAGCTCACGAGCGGAGTTCACATTTGGTGAAGCGAGCTAGTTCTTGTTCGACTTGGCCCATTTAACACCCCCATTGTTTGATGAGATCGACTTTGTACATTTGTTGATGTTTAAGAGTTAATTAGATAACTATAGGTAGGAAGATTACATATCAAAGCTTACGTTGATAAGCTCTGATGGTTGGAATCCTCCAATCCAAAGGAAAAACTGCTCGACTGGTGTTTTCCACAAGCCGAAGGCTAAGTAGAAGGAATCAGCTCTGGCGGCATCTCTTTTCATGCGAAAGAGATTGCAATAGTGTTCTAATACATCCTCTATCAGCAGNAGCCCATCGGGGCTAGTCTAAATCATCAGCTATCCATTAGGGAGCTGCGACATAGCATATTCTATGGACTACAATGCAATGCAATGCAATTCAATGTAAGGAAGCAGTTTAAAAGTTTGTTTGCAAATCTGTTCACTAAATGCACTGCCAGTTATTACACAGCCAAACTCCAATTCGAGTTCTTTGTTAGCACGCAACTGTCCTACGACAAAGATGGCCACATTGTCTTGCTTTCTGATTAAAATTATGAAAACCAACAATCATTCTGATCAAGAAATGGAATAGGTATAAACATTCCAACTCAAAGTCTTATAGGAAATGAACAGAGCTCGAAGGACATGAAACATCAACAGAAGTTGGAGTGGCTAATCGCACTTGACGATATAAAGTAAAATAGTACCTGTTGTACAAAGCCTTCCAGTGATTTCAAATTCTCCGTAGTAGAAACCACTTTAGAACTGTAACTTCCTGCTCCACCGACCATAGTTGTTATGCTCTGTGCTAGAGTCTCTCGAAGCTTATTGATTCCCTGTGAGAGAGCCTCCTCGGCTTGTTGACAAGAATGTCGCAGGTTACAGACTTCTTCCTTTTGCTGTTCTGTCAAGTCCTCAAGTTGAGGCAGCACAACCTATTAAGCAAAAATATTTTTCTCAATCCAAATTTTTTTGCATTTATACGAGGTCCAAAGTCTCTTTGTGAGGGGGGTGTTAAGTGGGACAAGCGACTCACTCCACTAGCAAGCCGAGCAGCAATTTCGTGCGAACTGCTCGTCATAGATGAGTGTACTGAAATATTCAGTAAAAAAAATAAAAAAATTGGCAAGGCGCAGCTCACGAGCGGAGTTCACATTTGGTGAAGCGAGCTAGTTCTTGTTCGACTTGGCCCATTTAACACCCCCATTGTTTGATGAGATCGACTTTGTACATTTGTTGATGTTTAAGAGTTAATTAGATAACTATAGGTAGGAAGATTACATATCAAAGCTTACGTTGATAAGCTCTGATGGTTGGAATCCTCCAATCCAAAGGAAAAACTGCTCGACTGGTGTTTTCCACAAGCCGAAGGCTAAGTAGAAGGAATCAGCTCTGGCGGCATCTCTTTTCATGCGAAAGAGATTGCAATAGTGTTCTAATACATCCTCTATCAGCAGACGGAGCTCCTCATCACCGACTGGAGACTGCAAAACATTTCTAATCTCAGAATTTTTCTGTCGTTGCACTTCCATCCAATGCCCATATTCCATCTCAAACACGGCAATTCCTGCACATTCATCCCAAGATTGTAATCCAACGTAAAGCAACCTCAAGTTCACTACAGGGATGGGTGCACAAAAAATCAATATGAAAGCACAGAACACTTGACGAATCGTATAAGCCTATACATATCATGGTGATAACGGGGCCTTGAACTTCCCTCTTACATCCTTTTATGCCATGCCAAACAAATTGGACGTACCAGAATTTACACTTCCACATAATCCCATATTAGCAGTTGTGCCCCCAATAAACAAGCCCTGCAATTAGTCATTGGCTGACATGTCAGATTATGAACAAATCGCAATGCACGTGAAGCTGATACACAGTCTAGACACGGAGTTAACTAGGAAAGATAATCTATCTAACCTGATGCCTAGCTTTTTCAAGTTCTAGCTCAAGTTGTGCCAGCTTCAAACGGCTTGATTCCAGTTGCTTAACATACTCCTGTAAAATAATAGATTAGTAAGAAATTAAACTGAAAAATTCCAAACATGCTGCAATAAGAAAAAAAGTATCACGGGTTGGAGCTTTCTATACCTTCTTTCGCAAACGGCTTTTCCTGGCAGCTTCGCGATTTTGTGCCAAGCGTCTTAGTACCTGTGATTAGATAGCCAGTTGAAGATTCAATATAGATCTTTATTATTCAAGAACTTCAGATTTTCAACATCTAGACTCGTACCACCTTATCGCTAATACTCTTTGCTGTTTGGTTATCGCCAGAAGCTTCCAGAGATCTATAAGAAGCATACTCACACTGTAATAAAATACGAGAAAATCCTGTAAGAGAATAACGTCAATCCTAAAGTTTAGAATCCGAAGGACTGAAGACACTTTACCATGTCATCTAGCTTTGCATCTGCCTGTGTGATCATACACACATCTGTATTGGGATTAATGGTACCTCCAAATGTGTCGTCCCACATGCTAATTTGGTGGATTGGTTCATGTACACCCATCGTGCTTGAGGAGGTAAATTGAGTTGTTGGAGTAATCATATCAATGATCTAGTGAACAAAAAGGAAAAAGAAATTGCTACACTGCATAAATGAATCAAATAAAAAGTACAGCATAACTAAATAACAAGCTAGAAAGACAATACATGTACAAGAAAATGTTTTTTAATGACATAAAAAGAAACTAAGAATCACAAACACAAACCAATAATACCACATAACAACATTAAACAAAGATATGAACAGTTTTCTGGTCATCAAAAGCAAATGACAAAAGTAATATCCCAGTTTTTTCAGTTATAAATAGAACATAGAAAATATGGTTTTTACAAGCAAGAGGAGAGAAATTAAGCCCCCGTTTGGCCCCAATTTTTTAAAACTCATTTACGATCACACATTCACAACTTTTATCAACTTTTCAACCATTTCATCATCTTTTATCAAAATCTACTAAAAATCTTATTTTTATCCAAACCAAACAGGGGCTAAGTATTAGTACAAAAAATTGTTTGCTATTCTAAGAATGAACAGGTATTTATTCTCAGCCCGCTTGCAAAGTCATCATAAAAGAAGCTGTTTATCTTTCCCCAAAATAGAAAAAAGAAAAAGAAGCCATTTATTTGTATGTTATCAGAATAATGCAGTCCATGAGAGAGCTAGTTATCTAGATATTGCTCCACAAACTCGGAAAAAGAAGCAGATTAGTAAGAAACATATGAATTCGCATGAGCATATGATTTGAGCCCCGGAAAAGTTAATCTTGTTTTCCTTATGGAAGGCTTATGGCAACTAATTTCCAGTGTTAGGAGTATAAAATTCAGCAAGTTAGTTACTGCAAGCCTAACCAAAGCAATTACAGTAGCCACTGTCCTCACTCAAAATGAAACCCCAAGAAAGCCGTAAGAGATAAAAGACATCATGATCTTGTCACATATTCCACGCAATTTTTTTGCTCGCAAACTTCCTTATATCACGAAACTAGAAGTTCATTTTGTTCTGATTACTAATATTGCATAGAAAAGTAATTTTTCTGTTTGTACACATATACACACCAAAATCATAGAGATAATTTCACTCTATATAGTATCAACTATCAAGAAATATTACAGGAAAATACTTGAAATGATGACACGAATAAGTTAAAAACAATGGAAATAAGGGTGAAGAGACCATACGGTTCTCATAAGTTGAATACTTGAACTTTGTTTCTCGGTTAGAAAGCAAGCTCTGAAGACAGACGCTACAAATAATGAAGTTCCGAAAATTTTCAATCAGAGTCTCTCATTATATTCTTGACTAGATCCCACACAGTGCATGGAGGTAAAGTTAACCCAATGGCCTAAAGTATGAGACCACAAAAACTGACGATTCTGAATATATAATTGTAAAGAAAGTGACTGCTTTTGGTACGCATCACTTATTGAAAATATCATCACTTTTATATAAAATCCCACTTATCATATTCACCAATATCTACTCTTTTTAATTCACCTTAACTAACTCACTCTTGACCTGCCTGGCCTGCACAGCCACTTCGAATTTTCAATTACACTTAAGAAAGAAAAATAAGATTTTGGGATAATAAATAAACTAAAAAAAAAAGACCAAACCACATGCAGCAAAATCTATACTTCTGGGCTCATATATATCAATAAACAAAGTCGATAAAATTTACCGTCACAGTAATTTTGATAGAAATTACAAGTCCAACTCCATAACCTGCTTCAGTTAGATCTTAGATTCTTAATGAAACAATTTTACTGTAGTAGAGTAAATATGCTAAAACTTAAACGAGTTTAACCGCTGTACTAAAATAAACAACCTTAATAAATATGCTAATTCATGTTGTCACAAGCCAACTAAACTGCTCCTGTCTGTCTGGGAAATTCCTACCTATTCAAGAATTCATTTCTTTTTGTCCAGTGAAAGTACAAAATACACAAATTAAGGGCTGTTTGATAGCCCATTATTGTCCATGAAAAATGGAATTGAAATTATTGAAATTCCAATTCCCACTTTTACCATGTTTGATAGCCAAAATTTTCCATTGAAAAATGTTTTCCTCCCATCCGTCACTTGTCTCCCTTTTCCATGATTTTGTGGAATGGTTTTCCCACCAAAGTGGTGGGAAAATTGTTTTTTTTTACCCAAATTCCACTTTTACAATCAAACAGAAGTGATTTTGTTACTCTAAATTGGAAAGAAAATTTAAATAAATAAATTTTTCTGTTAGCTACTAGATTGAAATATATCGAATTCACTATAGTATTTGGAGCTTAAATATGAAATAAAAATTGCGTCTTTACTACTAACAGATTCACCATTGAACCACGATATTTTTTAAATTTCTATATGGAGTATAATCACTGTTTCTTTTGGAAAATAATCCATAATTGTTAATCTTTAACGGTTTTAGTCTTAGTTTTCTTCCTTACGTTTCTCCATTATGGTGGTTAATTTGTCAATTCTACTTCATTTTGCTCTGTCATTCCAAATCAAGAAAGTCAAGGAATTAGGGTCCCTCACCTTTTAGTTAACGCAACTATCCAATCTTTTGGAAAAGCATATAAAGAAAGCAATTGCCACTTGTTGCACCACACGGTATATGCAAAAAAAAAAAAAAAACCACAAACAAAATAATAATTTTATGATAACGAAAGCCTTTAAAACAATGCAAATGCATACAACATTGTATGGACTTCTTGTTCCATTTTAAAAGATTAAGCCTCCGTTCCAATAACAATTTATAAATTCAGTCAAAGTTAGACATTAATTTAAATTTGTGTGTTTTTTCATCGTTTTTCGACGTGAAATTTACCCTTAGCCCCAAGTTCTTTGTTCCACGTCATCTGAGTCCCTCAAGAGATAATCTCAAATCACAAAGGCTCTCATGTGTCTATCAAGACGTAACTCTTCCACACGTCAGAAGCCACTGTCTTAAAACCTAACAATAGATTTTCTCGGCCATTACAATTGCTTAGGGACTACGACTTCATTTGGATCTTTCTCCATATCTCGAAGATTCATCTTGTGCCTCTACTCTACCGAATCTAAAAAAATGATAAGATGAATCTTAATGAAGAATCAACATCTAATTTTTAAACCTAAAAAAGAGAAAACGCTGATTTAGAATTCAACTTTTGAGGTGTTTATTGTGTTCTACCACTATGATAATGCATTTCCACTGGGAACTGGGATAAAAAGAATTCTATATCGGATTACCACAATATATTTAAAGAAAGGGAAGGAAACAAAGATGACAAACAAAACGAAGAAAAACTTCAATCAATTGTCATTTCCAAAACCTTTTGATGCAATTTATAATTGATAATGCATGCCCTTTTGTTACAACATGATCTCCACTGAAATTGCTGCCAATAATCTTGAGGATCACAATAAATTAATTATAACTGACCGGTATCTTAGTGCAAATTGACATATTAATGAATAAAAAAGTTGCAAATATAGTTAAATATATGACTATGGCATGTGTTTACTTTTGGCTTTAATGCTTTTAATTTTTAAAGGGTGTTTTGGATAACTTCACTGAAAATTTTAAAGTAGGATCAAATAGCGTGTGAAAATGGAAAACAGTCTTATTTTATAACTTTTTAAAAGAGACGTTTTTCTCGTTTATTTGTCAATATTTCACGACTTAAAGTTGATGTGCTCTCCTCCTTAAACAAGACCAAATATTGGTTCATGGTTCGTGTCAACTTGACCCAATCAAGTAGGTCGGATAGTCGAGTAGGCGGGTATAGTTAATATTTTCATTCGGATCTTGCTACATATACGTCAAGATTTATATAATAGATTACATAAATATTACATGACACTCTTAGTTTAAAATACAATCAACTCTTTCATCCAATATTTTCTTCCCTCATCATCATATGTACAAGTAGCAAAATCATTTTCATCTTTTAAGCAGTTGGCCAGTGTCTCAAGCAAACCTCGGAAAACAGCAGACAACAAGATAACGTTTATTATAGATAAGAGAATATTTAAAGATTGAAAAGGTGACAACTTTTGTTTGAAAACTTCTGATAAATTCTTCATCAGCCGAAAAAAATCTACTTTTTTCTGTTTTGAGTATTTTGACAGCTAATTATACTGAGGATCATACCAAACAATTAAGAAATGATGGCATCAAGCTTTTCGTATCAAATTGAATATATATCCATTGAAATATCTCATCTAAAACTTGATACTCGTGCATGATTTTGTAAATGAGTAATCGAAACCATTTTTTTTTTTCTCCAGCTCTATGTTAAAGGGTCTCAAATTGAAGGACTGATATGTGTCGAAGATTCTCATATTGGCCTCTCGACGTGGAGGAACTAGCCAAGGCACAAAGGACGCTACAATTCCTCAATATGAATAAGTATTCGTGTCATGGCAAATAAAGCCGTGAAGGCAAAGAAAAGGCATCTTTATTTGAGAAGGTTACGGATAAAACCTAATATTCGTGCAAGATTTTTATAAATGAGCAGTTGAAACTAAAACATTATTTGCTCTAACACTATGTTAAAGTGTCTCATCTAAAAATTTAAGCCGCTAAAATGGATAGATTTGTTCTTTAATTACCAAAATTATTAAAGAACTAAAAGACTCGATTTTCGCAACATCCAAAAATTCTAAATTATGTATCATCTTTCTTTATCTATCACTCTGATGCAATTATTTCTCACTTTGTTTTCCACTGAGTGAAACTTTAATGTATTATCATCTGTCTCAATGGCGTTTATTGGCCATCTGGATGGCTGAAACAGCTGAGCCATTCAATAATTTTGTGTCCCACTTACAGAACTATTCATTTGTCAGAAGCCTGCCAGACACTCAGACCATAGGGGGATGGGTGGGTTATTTTTTTCATTTTTTATTTCCGTGAGCCCCACACATGTGAAAATCTGTGAAGCTTCTGGCAAAGGAATAGTTCTGACAATTCAGTATTTTTGCAAATTCAAAAAGTGTAGGCTAAAGTGTCAAAGGCAATCAGGGTCCCAAATAATATAGCAGCTTCAAAAGAAGCACCAAAAAATTAATGAGGGATTTTTTTTTTTGGCGCAATCCAACAAAAAATATACAAAAGGATTCTTGCAATAATTTTCAATTACTTTATTAAAATATTAGTCCCATCATTCATATTGGAAAACACCTTTTTGTATTTTAGTTTTAAAAATATATTTTATGAGATTCACAATTTTTCAATTACATATTTCATCAACTTTTTATCGAAATATATTAAAAATATGATTTTAGCTACATCAAACATGGGCTAAAGTTTTGCTTTTTTATTCAAAAATATTTTCAATACGTAATTGGCACGAGCCTTTTATGTCATCAAAATATAGACACAACAATTAGAATTAATGTTTATAAATGAGTTGCAGTGAGATTTGAGGTCGAGAACTTTAGAACACTTTTTCTCTAAAAACTGAAATCGTTAAAAGTAAGATAAATTTAACATTGTTAAAAGAGTGTAGAAGATATGACATTCTTTCTTGTTTACTAATAAATATGTGTTTATTTATTTTTGAGTTTATTATTCATTGCAAAATAGAATTAGTGATTAAGTGTTGTCGATCGCTTTGTGACAATAAAAGTTACGTACTTGCATAGAACGGTAACTTCTAGACCAGTTTATAGACGTTACACTCTATTTGGGTCGAAATTTACTCATTTTAATTTTCCTAACATGAACATACTCAAAAATATTTTTATTTTTATTTTTCTTATTCTCCGGTTGAATAGTTGGCCTACCTAGACAATGGATCATCTTGTCGATTCAGGTGGAGTATGGTTAACTTGTGTCATACTGTATTTGTAGTAATTCTACATTTTTTTCTTTAAGATTTTTAATGGACAATGACCCGATTAAATCGTGGACCATATATATGGGCTCCACTTCGGGCATAAATGAGCTAACCTTTTGGGCTTGAAGTGGGCCTTGATCAATTAACCTTTTTGGGCTTCAACTGGTTCAGTTCCGAAGAAGTTTGAGTAGGTTGATAAATGGGGCAATTGGACTGATTACAAATAGCCATAAATCAGAGGTCATTCGGGAAAAAAAAAAAATCAGGTTAAAAATAAAAAATACAGATTAATACGCTCAAATTACATTTAAGAGAAACAATTGCAATTACATCTAGATCAATTGGGAGAAATTTCTTGAACATGTACATCATTATTTAAATCATATTTGATATTTATCACGTAACGACACATGATTGAATAAATATTTTTTAAAAAATTGTGCAATTATGTGTATATCCCATTGAAGTTCAAAAAGTTGTCGGAGGGAAAATATATTATTTTTGTAAACAAATTGTGCAATTATGTGTTATCACATGGCACAATATAAAAAATGAGGTAAACAATGATGTGCATGTAGCATGATTATTTTTTAAAACCCCAGATCCATCATCCTCAGCCATCAGCCACCACTAACGCGACAGGCTGCCGGAGAATAGCCATTAATTGTGAACTTAAATTTTGGAGGCAAATGACGGCAATTGAGTCTAATTACTGTATATCATATGCTACGCCTAATTTCCGTATATATAGACAGCTGAATATAATCCTTAACTGCTTCTGTATTATTGTGCAGCAACTAAACTTTCTTAAGGAAAATTAAAATACTACATTGGACGGTTTCATATTAATAGGTACTGCTAGTTTGGAGAATATTAAGGGTATGTTCTCTTTACCGTTTTATGTTTTCGATTTTTCAAAACAGTGAAATCAATAGAAAATTAGAAGAATTTATAAAAAGGAATTATTTAACATCAGGTAAGCATTCTCATCTAATTACTTGGGGAATATATTTTTTTTTCCTTCTGCAGTTCTGGCTCTTCTGCTTTATTATTTCTAATGTAATGTTAACATGTACTTTAGAGAAGAAGAGAATTAGCAGGGTGGTTTGCATTACATCTGGTGGTACAAATGTTCCTTTGGAGCAGCGATGTGTTCGTTACATTGACAACTTCAACTCAGGTCATAGAGGAGCTGCATCCAAAGAGTAAAGAAAAATGCTAAGTGTACATAATTATTGTACATAGGGTTATGGACACCCCTATGTACAATAATTATGTAGACCAAGCAAAGTTACTGTAATATTTCTCTATCGGAGGTAAGTACTTCAGCAATTAAATGAGCTTATTTTAAGTATAATTGAACTATTCATTTGTTCACGAAGATATATCTTATGATTTTGTTGGCATTGTTAACAGTTTAGGAACACATATGCAGGGGAACCTGCCAACCATATTGTAGGTCTCTTCCGGATGATCCATTGCTTGAATTTTTTGACATTACCAATTATTGAAGTAAAACATCAGATTACCCAAGGAAGAAGAAGATGAAAATGGAGGGAAAATCTTATGTATCTTAGATCGAATTACAACTGGTATATAAATAGAAAGAGGGATAACTAGACAGCTGTAGCTTGCTAATCTNTGAATTAGTTAACTATCTAACTAACTATACAACTGACAGAATATACCAGCTAACAGGATAACTAACGGAATATTCTAATACTCATCCCTTAAGATGGACTATGGATATCAATAATAGCCATCTTAGACATTAACGGAAACAATAGAGATCCTGGCAAAGCTTTCGTGAAAATGTCGGCGAGCTGATGTTGAGTGCGAACCGGTAAGAGTTTGGTGAGGCCTTTAGTCACCTTGTCACGGATGAAATGACAATCTATTTCGATGTGCTTTGTTCTTTCATGGAAAATGAGGTTGCTTGCAATGTGAAGGGCAGCCTGATTATCACAAAAGATCAAAGCAGGAGCTGATGGGATAATCTGGAAATCTTGAAGCAATTGTCGAATCCAAACCAATTCACTGGCAGTGGATGCTAAAACACGGTATTCTGGCTCTACAGAGGACTTTGAAATGGTTTGCTGTTTCTTTTCCTTCCAAGAGATCATGGAATCCCCAAGGAACATACAAAAACCTGTGACTGATTTTCTAGAATCCAAGCAAGAGCCCCAATCAGCATCAGCAAAGGCTCGCAACTGCAAGGAAGAGGAGGCAGAAAAGAAAAGTCCTTGTCCAGGGGTTGCTTTGAGATATTGTAACAAATGGAGAGCAGCATCAAGGTGTGGTTGACGAGGCTGAGATATGAACTGACTGAGCTTGTGGACAACAAATGTTATCTCTGGCCTGGAAATGGTTAAGTACAATAGGCGACCAATTAGTCGTCGATACATGGAAAAATCATCAAGTAACTCCCCTTCAAAAGAACTCAAGCGTATCATAGGATCCATAGGCAGAACAGCTGGTTTGCATCCAAGAAAACCTGCATCCTCCAAAAGTTGTAAAGTATAATTTCTTTGAGAAAAGAAAATTCCATTACGAGTTCTTGTTATTTCCAAACCAAGGAAATACTTTAATTTTCCAAGGTCTTTAAGTTTAAATTGGCTATGCAAGAACGTTTTCAAAGTCTCAATAATGCACTGATTCGGACATGTGATGATGATATCATCGACATACACCAATAATGCAATAAAAGTATCACCACTTCCTTTAGTAAACAAAGAGTAATCTAATTTAGATTGGTGGAAACCATGAAGAATAAGGGCATGACTGAATTTAGAGAACCATTGCCTGCTAGCCTGTTTAAGGCCATAGATCGACTTCTGCAATTTGCACACCAGTCTTTCACCTTGCTTAAGACCCGTCTGTGCCTTTTGATATCCCAAGGGCATGTCCATGTAGATCTCCTCAAACAAGTCCCCATTAAGAAATGCATTGTTGATATCTAGCTGGGTAAGATGCCAATTCTGAATAGCAGCCAAAGCTAAAAACAGTTTAACAGTTACCAGTTTAGCAATTGGAGAAAATGTTTCAATAAAATCGAGGCCCTCTTGTTCGGTATAGCCTTTAGCCACCAAGCGAGCCTTGTACTTTTCTATGCTTCCATCAGACCTATGTTTCACCTTATAAACCCACTTACAACCAATAGAATGCTTCCCTTTAGGCAACGTTGTGACTGACCAAGTTTGGTTCTGTTCCATGGCTGCTAGTTCAGTTGCCATGGATTCTTTCCAATGATCAAATTGGACAACATGATGATAGGTTTGTGGTTCTGGATTAGATGATATGCTAAGCGAAAATGTTCTGTGTGAGGGAGACAATTTTGAATATGATATGTATTTACTGAGAGAGTAGGCTGATTTATTGTCAGGAGAAGGTGTTCCTGTCATAAGGTTGCAGTGAAATTCACTAAGGTAAGAAGGTGGTTTGATGGTTCTAGTAGATTTTCTGGGAATGAAAGAAGGAGCATTGTTGACATTGTTATTAGAATTGGGTTTAGTGGAAAGAATGGGAGATAGTTCCTCATTGTTGGAAGGAATCTGTTCTCTTAAAGGAGAAACATATGACATATTTGTGTTTAAGGGAAGATTAGAAGATTGATGATTTGTATGTATATCAGAACTGATTTGAGGTAGAACAAGATCAGGGAATGGATCAATCAGTTCAGCTCTAGGAGTTATAGAATAAAAGGGGAAATGATTTTCATGAAAAACGACATCTCTGGAAACCAAAAAAGACTTGGAAGTAATGTCATATAACATGTATCCCTTAATGCCAGGAGGATATCTAACAAATACACAGGGTTTGGCTCTTGGCTGAAATTTGTCTGTGGGATGCTAATGTGGATGCAAAGCATAAACTTCCAAAAACTCGAAGGATGGAATAATCCACAGGACTGTGATATAGTTTGAAATAAGGGATTGCATTCCTCAGAACAGGTGAAGGGGTCTTATTGATCAGAAAGGTTGCAGTCAACACGCATTCTCCCTAAAATTAATCAGTACCCTTGACTGAAAAAATAAGGCTCTAACCACGTTTAGAAGATGCTGATGTTTTCTTTCAGCAACTGAATTCTGCTCAGTCATAAGAAGACTGATGAATCACTCCTTTGGTATTGAAAAATTCAGTAAACTGAAGTTCTGGGGCGTTGTCTGATCGAAATCTTTAAATGGTTTTGTGAAATTAAGTCTCTATTAGAGCAAATTTTTTTGAAATAATAGAACTCACATCAGACTTATGTTTCATCAAATATACCCAGGTAAACCGTGTACAATCATCAACTAATGTTAGAAAATATCTATGGCCAGCATGAGTAGAAGTGTGATACGGCCCCCAAGTATCACAATGAATCAAGTCAAAAGCATCATCACTCATATGATTATTTGACACAAAAGACAGTCTCCTTTGTTTAGCCAAAGGGCAAACATTACAGGGAATTCTATCACCAGCATTCGGCTTATTACAATCAAAATGCAACTGTTCTTTCACCAAATATAACTTTTGAAAAGATAAATGCCCTAGTCTATGATGCCAAATCTGATCAGTAACATTGTTAACTACTGAACATGGATGAAGATCAACTACTTCAACCAAGCAACTTGAGACAGAATTAGCATCAATGATATATAGGCTTGCAATTCTTCTACCCTTGCCAATCATCTTCAGTGTGTGCAGGTCCTGAATAACACACGAATCAGTGAGAAACTTAACAGATAGGGGTGATTTCCTGGTTAAGGCACTGATGGACAGTAGGTTGAACTTGATTTGCGGAACAAATAATACATCATCTATTACCAGGTCTAGAGATATTCTAACACTTCCAATGGATTGCACATGTATCTTTTCATTGTTAGGCAATGTGACATATGCACTATCAACACACTTCATCTCATGAAAAACTGATTTATTTGCACATATATGTCTTGTAGCCCCTGAGTCCACTACCCAATGCTTAAAAGAATTGAGTATTGGAGTGTTAAAAGTCGAGAAACAAGTACCTGAAACATCTCCAACTTTGTCATCCATTCCTGTGTCCATCTTGGCATCCTTGAGATGAGTATTTAATAAGTCCATCAGATGTTAATATTAATTAGAATTGAGAGTCTGCACAAAACTTCCAACTTTTCCTTGTGCTTGATTCACATTGATATCATTCATTTTGTGTTCAGCCAACACTTGATTAACCACAACATGTCGGCTTGGTTATTTGATCCAGTTTGATTTATCATCTCAGGCCTTTGTCTAGGCTTGTAACCTGGGGGATACCAATGCAATTTATAGCATTTATCAACAACATGACCTATAATTCCACAGTAAGTACAAACAAGTCTATCTTTCTTCTGAAATCTATTATAGTATTGCCCTACTCTTCTAGTATCACTTTGCACTTGGAAAGCTACTGAATTATCAGTTCCAGGTATTACATTGACTCTACTCTGATTTTCTTCTTGAGATATAAGGGTAAAAACTTTATTAATAGGGGGAATGGGATCCATAAGCAGTAATTGACCTTGAACCTGAGCAAACAAGTTATTCAGTCCCATTTAAAAAGACATTACACATTCCATTTGGTAATGGTTAGCAATCTTTTTATTTCCTTCACAGACACACTTTCCACAAAAACAAACTAGTCTATAATTGCTGAGTTCTTTTCAAAGTGTCTTCAATTTTGTGAAATAAGAACTTACAGACATTTCGCCTTGCGTAAGGTTCATCAAGTCTCTCCTCAACTGGAATATGCGTGGACCATTCTTCTACTGATATCGTTCTCTTAGGTCCGTCCAGATCTCGAATTCAGATTCAGAGTATATAACACTTGCAAAAATTTCCTTGGATATGGAATTGAGGATCCAATAGATGATAATGTTATTGTTTCGCATCCATGAATTGAGTAATTCTTCGTCATTTTCATGTCGCTTAATGGAGCCATTTATATATCCTATTTTATTCTTTACTGAGAGTGCGATCATCATCGATCGACTCCAAGATGAGTAATTATCTCCAGTCAATTACTGTAAGACAAGCACGAGGCCAGGATTATCCGAATGATGGAGGAAAAATGGACTGCATCCATCATCGATTGTCAATGAATTGGAAGAATTGTTTGAGGGATTCGAAGGTAATGAAGAATTCGAAGGTACTGAAGCCATTGGAATTGGAATTCAGTAAAGATTCAATTCAGAAAAAAATTGCTCTGATACCATATTGAAGTAAAACATCAGATTACCCAAGGAAGAAGAAGATGAAAATGGAGGGAAAATCTTATGTATTTTAGATCGAATTACAACTGGTATATAAATAGAAAGANAAATTGATCCCAGTGTGTCGAAGACGAAGAAATTTGAGGAATAAAATTTATTCTTTTTAATATTTCTCGTCCCATTTATAAAGGCTCACTTTCCTTATTTTCTCGTCTTAATTATGTAGTCTTGTTTCTTTATTAATTAAGAATGTTTTGTTCGTTTACTAATATACCATTATTTCTTTATTACTTCCAATAATAATATACTAATAGTTATTGATAATTAAATGGGGGTAAACTAGAAAAGTTTTTGGCAAAAATTATTTTTCAATAACATTAAGAACCTGTTTGATAGAGATTAAAATCGAATTAAAATTGAAATACTAGCCGTTATTGTTAGACTTTTATTAGACGGGTGAGACCTAATAACGACTATATTTTCAATTTTAATTGGATTTTAATTGTTACCAAACAGGATCTAATCGTTTATGGAACGTTATCCAAACTAAACTTCATGCTAATGAATACCTATCTCCTGATATTTTGACCAGTTGTTTGTTTTTGCAATAGATAGAGCAATTTTGGACTCTACTTGCTTTTTTAAATCAGACAATATATTCTTTCTTCTGAGATCATTTTTCTCAGTAAATGACACTTATTTGCATGCTAATCTGCTTTTCCATAAATGCAGGACAAAAACTTGTAAAATTGTGAACATTCGTAGTATGATATGTGATTCAGCTTTCATTTGTTCTATGTGCATGTGTGGGTGTGAGCTTCTAGTCAGATTCTGAAAAACAATGAATTGTCAATTCTTCTAGAGATTTAAGAAATGACCCTTCCGTGTAAAATAGCCAGCTTCTATTGTTTAAGCATTGTGTATCATATTTCTACCTAGGTCCATTTAAACTTTCCAGGTATTACTATGCAAATGCTGTTGGTTAGTATTCAAGCTCTACACTAGTTTTCTACGAAAGAATTGGTTATAATACTTGAAGATAATACCTGATAGTATGAACCTATAGATCTGTAATCACTATTTTCTTCTTAGAGGAGAACATCAATTTTTATGAGAGGTTACATCCTCGATAAATGGTTTCTTTCTTGGGAAATGTAAAGAATGTTTTGGGTGGATTTCACATGATTAATTTATGTTGCAGTTTGAGTTTGCAGCTCTCCATCTCCGGATGTACCTTTTTTGTTCATTTGATTTTCATTTCTTCATTTACTGAAGACTATTATGTATGGACAGATTGTACAGTTGATTGCATTATCAATGAGGAGCCTCACATCAAGTGATATGTTCTATCTTGCAGCTGCAATTTCTGACTTCTACGTTCCATGGGAGATCATGGTAAAAAACTAACTCTACTGAAGATGTCATTTCATTTCATTTTGTTATTCTGTTGATCTCTATCATGGGTAAATCTCCCTGAAACATATGCTCCGAGTCAAATCAAAGGCCTGGTATTTAATTGTGTTGTTTCATGGCTTCATTTGGTGAAGCAACAGACAAGTAGATACATTTCACTCTTTTTATAATGTCTTGGATCATGTTTAAAAGTCATGGTGAAAGTCAGACTAGTGCTTCTGGCATTTAAAGCAGTCCTTCATCCTTTTACTTTTGTAAAAATGTATATTGGGCCTAATTCTCTTTCACATCACATTTTCCTGATTATAGAAATGAATGTCTTGTGAATGATATCTATTGGTATGAAGATGAGTTACTATGAAATGATACTATTTTGACTCTCTTAAATTGCAATCTGGACGAAATGATTTATTACTTGTACTTGTCCTGGTTCTCAGAAACAGATACGTTTTCCTTGTTCATTTTGTCGTTGCTTCCGTAAGCATCACTCAGTGATGACTGAACCTATGTGTTAGAATTTGGGCGTGACCCGAATTCCTTATTGAAGTAATTGAAGAATTCTAATTGAAGTGCACGTCAAGAAGAATTTAGTTTGGAATGCTATTGGAGTCCTTTGTCAAGTTGAAGTTCTATTTTGAAAGCTTATTGGGAGTTGAAAATTGGTATTGGATTTGAAGAAGAGTTC
>CAIGRF010136037.1:20987-43113 GCA_903798235.1 Fraxinus ornus
TTTTCATTTTATTTGTTTTATTTAAATTTGAGGGTATATTGGTCATTTTATACTAAAAAATAGTGAAAATGATGTTTTCCACACTGAAACGTTAAAATAGGGGCGAAAATGCAAAAAAATGAAACGTTGGGACGTTTTGCACACTAACTGTCAAACGTAGGGACGTTTTGTGCTAATAAGCCAAAATTCTAGATACAACGAAAAAAATTTATCACTTTTATTGATAATTTTCATGCAAAATAAAGTCAAAAGAATGGTATTCGATATGATAGTTTTTTCTAAAAAAAATTTTTTTTTTTTTTTTTTTGGCAAGTGAAACAAATTCTAGACCCAATGGTAAAAGAAATTATCACTTTAATAGACAATTTCTATGAAAAACAAAGTCAAACGGACACCAAACTTTCAATATTTTTCAGGTGGAAAATTACACCAATCAAACACAATTAATTACAATTCCCATTTTAGGCAATTCAATTCCCTAGAATTTATTTTCTTTCCACCCATTTTTCACATTTGCAATCAAATGGACCATAATGGTAATTGTTGTTAAAACTTAAGGTTCCATCTTAAAATGTCAACCTTATTAAGAGAAATAACTCAAATTCTTATAAATTGATATATGTTTATTTTTATTCGCTGTGAGATTTTATCTCTTAACATGTCTTACAAGATAGTAGTTCATTTAAACAAATCAATCTTGAAACTCGTATGCTCATTTTTTTATTCTTAACGAGATTGAATAGCTCGTTTAAGTTTAATAGGCTTTGAAAATATGTTAACATTTGGTATTCCATCTTAAAATGTCAACATTATTAAAATCAAATTCTTATATGTAAATAATCAAGCGAGTAAGGCACGGGCAGAGAGTAGAGATGGCAACGGGGCGTCGCGCCCCGCCACTCCCCAACCCTGTCCCACCCCACGCCGCGCCCAGCCTTAGACGGGGCGGAGTGGGGTACGGGGCTCGGGCATGTCCCATTTTCCGCCCCGTTTATATTTTTTTCAATTAACTAATTTTTTTAAGTAATTTGTAATTATTATTTTTTTCTTTATGGGGCGGGTTTGGGACGGTGCACTCCTGCCATGCCCCGTGACCGGGGGGGGGGTGATTCCTACCCCGCCAACCCGTCGGGACGGGGCCCCACCGAGGCGGATTTTTTTGCCGCAGAGTTACCTCGAACTTGCTTCTCTTAATTCCTCCTCTTGGTACCGCTTGCTTTATTTGGTGATATTAAGAGAGTAGTTCGATACTTCTAAGGAAGGGCTGGACATTTTTTGAGTTACTTCGCGGAAAATTTGACAGGGACGATTTCCTGGAAGTTCTCAAACAAAAAGCCATTCAATACTAATAGGTAAAAAGAACCGGAAAGAGGAGATGCTGTCAATTCTGGGTTACCCCGAAATAAATAGAAGTTTTAGTTTTCTGAAGATGAAGTTGTGGAAGAAGATGAAAGGGTGGGGGTAGGATGTGTTGGGGGTGGTCAAGGAGTGAACTTTTTTTTTTTTTCATTATTTTTAATGTTTTGATAATTTATTTGGGACTTAGTTGCATTATAAAGAAAAAAAAAAATATGAGGGTATAGTTGCAATTAATTTTAAATTTTTATTTTTTATTTTTTTATTTTATTTAAATATGAAAGTATATTCGTCATTTCACAATTTTTTATTAAAAAATTGAATGAAAAGGATGATGTTTGCAATGAGGGATTGAAATAGGGATGAAAATACGAAAAATGCAACGTTGAAACGTTTAGTACAATAAATTTCAAATGTAGGGGCATTTTGTGCTAATAATCTTAAAAATATATATAAATTTTGCTATTTTCTATGATTTTTTGAAGTGAATAACATAGTTTTTCAATGAGTAATTCATGAAAAGTGTAATATTCTCTGATGCTCACATATGCTTGTCGCAAACCCTGTAAATTCGGTCTGAACCTTTAGAGAAAAAGTCTTTATCTTAAAATAAATAACTCTTTCATAAGAGTTTAAAATGAGGAAATAATTCTCAAAATTTGTGCTTTCAAGCTCAGTCAAACATGCTTTTATAGAGAGAACAAAAAAATGCAATTACAAGTTTTCAACACAAGCAAGTGCATCTCCAGTTGATCCAACTAACGGCAAAGCATTGTGAGGAGGAGAGAATCCAATTCCCTGGAGCATTTCAGTTCATCGCTTGATAGTGTCATGGGATAAAAGGATCTAATACGGTCGAAATTTCCTTTCAGATCTCATCTGTTGTATCCGCTTTTTATCCTGCTCGAATTTGCTTTGCAGCATCATAATCTCTGGGGAAAAAAACCCAAATCTAATAATCAACAATTTAAGAAAAGAGAAGTGGAAAATTATATGAATAAATATTCGATACAGCAAAATTCAAATTTCATGATTATCTGCATTCATCACGTTACAAAAACTGAGCAGAAATAAATTTATGACTAATTTCAAGCATACCGTTTCTGTGGGCTTCCCTTTTTTGAAACCTGTAGAAATCTGGGCCTGCATCTTTATTCTTCTTTTTTGCCATCTTATCAAGAACAGCAGCCTGGGCAACAGAACCCACAACAGTTCCACTTTCAGCATCAGATGTCTTTTTCCTCCCCTTATGGTGTACGACGACGGTCCATCCACCTTCTGCAGCTTTGGCCTCCCTTTCTCTTCTTGCCTGCATGGGCCAACAAATAAAATAAGACAACTTACATTGAAGATTGAAGAAGGAAGCTAATATATAAATCAAACGCAACAGAACAATTTACATTAGACATCAGACTTTATAGCTATTATTAGCCACACATTGATGCAATTCCTCAGCTAGTTTCACATAGAACACATAATGAAGAGATGAATTTAGTATTCAGGCTGAGAGCACTGTTCAAGACTCAAATTTGTCACATCTCTAACAAAATGGATAACCTGTCTCGAATATAAAATAACATATGCCCTCCTATTATTCAACTATAGAAAACCACTGTGATGAAAAGAAACATTAAATATCATTGCAGAAGCAAAACTACCTGCTCCTCTTGTGCCTCATGAGCAGCTATGAAATCATCTATCCTTTCTTGCAGCAATTTGAGTCCAGGTCTACTCTGATGGTATTCCATAATCCACTCTGCATTAAGAAATCACTTTTTATTTCAGATCAGAAGGAACCGTGAAGCTAAACCACAGGCTATTTGACCTCCACTATAATTATGGCTCTACTTGGGCCCAATTTTCGTTAAGCTCGAATTCGAAAAAGCCAAAAGCAACCTTAAAGAATTATGTAAACGAAAACTAGAGAGAGTCTATACTTTTCATTCCTTTAGAGCTATCTTCATCCCCTGAAGACATCTCATAAACTTTGTCTTCTGCTGCTTCTCCTTTCTTTTCTAGTGAATTCTCCTGGGATGATTGGTTTATCAATAATTGATCCTTCTTTTTTATTTTACGACCCTTTTTTGAATTACCTACAGGTAAAGTAAGTACAGATATCATTATCTAAATAGCACCATTAAAACTTGATATTGATCGAAAAATGACCATCTGCAAAATGAAAAATTAGTATTTTACGAGCATTGGGACCATTGTCATTCAGTTGCTTAATTTTAGTGCTCATTTTTGAATAGTGTTGACACCAAATCACAATTCTCATCACCATTTAAAAAGATTTTATGCATCTCCTGATCATTTTCCACAATGTAATACATCTCGAAAGATCACATAAGTTCAGGCAAAAGTAAATAATCAAGAAGCCATGTGTGTGTTAGCAAAAAGACATTCGAATGTGTGCAGTCACGTGATATATGCCCACGTAGTTCGGACTAACTCATTCTTTTAAGGATATTATGTAAAAAATTGCTCAATAGCAACTAAATACCACCTAAGTGATCCCCAATGGGTCATTAAAAAGTGAGAAATTAACCACGAATTGGACACTGCATAAATGATTCCCAGTAGAGAATCAATTTTAAGTTTGAAGAACTAAATATTTTTTTAAAGCAATAAACTGGTTCAACACCACCCCCAACCATTTTCTTCCCTCAGGGTTGTCCACCCAAAATCCACCCCACAAACTAAAATTCTAACAAGGATACATTATACTCATTTAACTTCTTAAAAGGAAATGATGCATGGACTTCTCAAGATTTAATTCATACTGATTTAATTCATACTATGCATATTTGCATGCATACACATTGATCATCTTAGCAGGCATCAAACATAAAAAGTTAAAATAGTAGGAAGAATATTGCATCAGAAAGTTAAAAAGCAAGCTTGTGTCCATATAGCATGTATCTATATATCCCAAAATTCAGCCCCTGTTTGGTTTGGATAAAATCAGATCTTTTAGTAGATTTTGATAAAAGCTGATGAAATGTGATTAAAAATTTAATAAAGTTGTGGGTCCATAAAATGTATGATTGAAAATGAGTTTGGAGAAAAATAAGTTTTTAAAAATTGGGGACAAACAGGGGCTTAATCTGTTGACTGCAACAACATTGATCATCATTATCTACTGGTACCATTTTTCAGTTCGACGGCATCTTCAACCTTGTTGTCGAGTTTATCAACTTCACTGATATCAATTGTCTTCGTGTTCTTTCGTTTCTTTTTCATTTTTTTCTGCATTTTACTTTCTCCTCCTTCATGTAAGGTATCTTTTTTATCAGTAAATTCGTCTTGACCCTCATCATTGTCGAGTTTATCAACTTCACCGACATCAAGTGTCTTCGCGTTCTTTCGTTTCATTTTCATTGATTTCTGCATTTTACGTTCTCCTGCTTCTTTTGGGTTACCTATTTGATCAGCAAATTCATCTTGATCATCATTATTACATGGCGCGCTGACTATATTGACTTCTGCTCTAGCTATCTTGCCATCCTTTTTTTTCTCTGCTCTCAACTTTTCGCTTTTTCTCTTTCGTATACCTGGTGCGTCAGATTCATCTGCTAGGAGATATAATGGTTTTCATGAATTTTACATACATGCATATGAAGTGTGAAGAAAATTGAAATATCCATAGATAATGGTCCACCTTTGATATTCGACAGCTCAACTGTCTTGGCATTACCTTTGTCCCCAGTAAATTTCTTTTTGTTCTTCTTATCCTTGTTACCCCTGTAAAAGTTATCTTCTGTGCAAAAAAAGGGCTTATTTTAGCAGAGATATTTGATGCAGACCCCCAGCCCCAAACATACATGAGAATTAGAAATAGAAAAAACAAAGCAGATGAAAAGTAAAGTAGCACACTTGACAACAATAATGCAAAGACTGAGATCTCCAAGCATGACTACGTTCTGATCTATTAACCTAACATCCCTAAATGTGTAACATAACATTAGCCATGATTATATTGGGGAATACTTCTCTTAGTTACCACTAAAAATCATCAAACATGAAAAGTGTTTCTGTGCAACTAAATTTGGGCTCTTGAGAATTGAAATTATACTTAAAAACTTAATCAATCAAATTCAAGTGTTGATCATCAAATATAAACAAAAATGTGGATTAATTCTTCCATGCTACAATTTCCTCCAAAAAAAAAAAAAAAAAACTGAGCTTTAAAACCACATATGCAACAACTTTCGTCCCTTGGAGCAACAACAACAAAGTGAACCCAGTTCCTAATATATTTAGAGTCAGCTACACTTATTTTTTGTTCTCGACATTGTTGAGTTCTTACTATATTTATGGGAAGATCTAAAGCAACTAAATCTTTATCAACTCACTCACTTAAATTTATTGGGAACTCCTAAAGAATATATACCCGTAATTTGCTAGAATGCCAGCTATATGATATAGAGCCAGCTAAAATTTTCTGTCACAAGATTCAACCTCTACAAATCTGTGGATTCATATACTATCAAATTTAAAGGAGCAAAGAAAGCAATTCCACGCCCCCACCCCAACCCCCCAAAAAATCAGATACGATACAACGAGTGTTGACATACAGGGTTCATAATGAAAACAAACAAGGCACAAAAAAGAGAAATTTTTCAAAGAATTAGTATCAAACGGGAAAAGAAAAAATACCACTTTCGGGAAACCGGGAATTTCCCATCTTCAAGTTTTTTTCAATATTTTTCCTTTTCCTCAGTTTCTTGTGTGAATCTTCTACTGCCATGTCTCTTTTTCTGTTCCTCTGTGCTGTAGAAGGGGCGAGCAAGAAAAAGAGGCGCTCTTCAGGTATGATGAGATGCGTATTGGGTTGTGCCTAATGGAGCTTTGGGTTCAAACTGAAAAAGAAGTCCAGAGAAGGGCCCGTGAAAAAGGAAATTATTCAACAACAAAAAGGGGCCACCCGACCCAAAAAAATATAATATTATATATTAAATTTTCTTACTAGGGTTTAGAAAATTTGGACAAGTAGCTAGTTCAAAGATCTTAAAATTCCTTACGCCATGCATAATAATTGTACCAATTGAAAATGAAATAAGGGAATAACGAGTTAAATGGTTTTAGCATGTCTTATGGATTTAAAGAAATTTATGCTTACAACATTAATGTGGTATCTCAATAAGATAGATTGAAATTCTAATAAAACAAATCAAATTGTACTTAAATCTTTTAAATTAATAGCTTGTTTGGTAGAGTTGCTCTTTTCTAAAAAGTAGATCAAATTAGACAAATTTATTTGTAAGCACAAATTTTACTCACTTTTAATCACACATTCATGGGATCCACCAACGTTTATCAACTTTATTTGTTAAAAATTTACATCATATATTGTCACTAAGTAGCGATTGGAAAATGTAATGGAAACCAATAAATGAAGTAAATGTCAAATTCCTTTAACCAGGGGCGGAGCCAGAAAAGTAACTCAATGCGGGCACAATTTATTGATGCTGAACGACGAGTTTTTGGTTATTCGACATCCCCATCAACATTTACATTATCTACATTAGTTTTTCTTTGAAAGAATCTTCATTTCATATCCGAATTAAAACATTAGATATCCAATTACTACTTAATCTAATTCACGTAAAAAATATAAACATGAATTTTACATATTACATTATAACAATTACTGTCATGTAAACCAACAAAATTCTGGCATAAACTCAAATTAAAAAGTCAAAGCAAATCTCTTCAAATGGCAATACTAACTCCAATTCACACTTCACAGAATCACAGGGTAACACAATATTCAATTCACATTTCACAGTGCAATTCAAAAATCACAGGGCAATATCAAATAACTAATGACTAACCACCAGAAATTGTGCAATTCATACTTCACAAATGAATTGAAAATCAATGTGTTAAAACTCACAGTCACAGAGGCAGCAAAACAAGAAGTCTGGAGACTGAAACTAGAAGGAACTGGAAGACTGGAAATTGAAGTCTAGCAAAATCAATTGAAGAGCATTGTGTTAAAAAGGAACAAAATCAAACATTATTACAATTTACACAAATCAAAATAATAAGAAGAAGAAAGGGAAAACGAGAAATGACGGAGCAGGCGAGGGCAGCGACGCTTCACGCCTTCACCAAAATCCTAATTCCTAATCACCTTCTTCTTCTGGTGCCACCGAAGAATAGTGGGCGGTTGAGGCACGACGGAGCAGGCGACTGGGAGTGGAGACGGGAAGCAAGGGCGAAATCGTAGTAAAATGGTGAAGGGTTGAATTGAATGGTATTGGGCGAAATGCTAGCTTCAGGGCATTACTTTGAAAAAAATAATGGGCCTTCAAATTGAGCCCAGAAGTTCAGGCCTGTGCCTGCACTGGACTTGCTTGGGCTCCGCCCCCCTGCCTTTAACTACTTGAGAGAGAGAGGGATTAGATGGGTTGAATTTTTCAAGTATTCCTAGTCTCAAGGCCATGAAATATGATAGATCTCCCCTTCCAGTAAGAATTTTTTAACCTAATGTTATGTTGGCTGAATTCAAATGCTATAAATATAGAAAACTGCAAGTAATGAAATGCACGGCAAAGTATTTCCTTAGCTTGTTCAATTCTACTAGCAGAAGATGGATAATTCCCAGATCATCGGTTACCAAGCTGGCCAGGCCAAGGGCCACGCTCAGCCCGCTGGGGCGGATCCAGAAATATAGGGTGTAGGGGCTGAAATTTAAGAGTCAATATAATGAATTCGCATATAACATTAAAGTCAAATTAACAAGAGATTTAATTTCAAGTCAACTTTCAATTGTAAGCGTATGAATTTAGTTGGGATTCTCTGTTATTTTCTTCTTCAGCTTTGCCTTTGGAATTAATTTCTTCAACTTCCAACGATGATAAAGATGATTTAGCAGATAGCACTGAGAAAAAATAAAATCTAAAATTTACAAATCTAAAGAGGCCTTTAAAATTTGTAATGCTAATTCTGCTATAAAATCTACTTCTTTTCTACTGCTCTTTCTTTTGTTATAATGTTTGTACAAGAAAAAAAAAATTGAAGCAGTAATAAAAACTAAAAACTAAAAACAGTGGAGAAGAAACATATATTTAAAAGAGAGAAAAACCTAAGAGGGATAAAATAATTTATAACCTACCTTCACCTTGGAAGTTCGAACAATGGAGAAGAAAATGTTGGAATTGATAAAAGGATTAAATTTTATATCAATCCCTTCATACATGTGTGGCCCTATATGTTGGAGTTTTCCAACAGAAAATTAGACTTAGAAGAGAGTCAGTAGTAAGTCCAGAGACGAGAAGAATCGAAGACGATACAAAGATTGAGAGAAGCTGCAGAGGTTGTAAACTCGTAGTCCTCGTCTTCAGAGGGATATGGATATTAGGTTTGGGCCAATGAGTTTAATTTCTCATTTTGGGTTTGGGCTGTTATTTAATTTTGGACACAGGCTGCGGTGGTTAAATGGACACGGGCTAATTTGTTTGTTTGTTAAAAAAAAATGGAAACTTAGTGGATCTGGGCTGGGTCTATCACAGTTGTCGTCTATTATTTTTCTTAAAGCAATGCTGTACAATCTGCCACGGGGTTCCTTCAAGAGGTCGATCGGTCATCTTATATTTACAACATTACATGTGATTTTTTGAATATTTGACTTATCCATTTTTTTTTAACGTGTTTAACTAGACTGGACAACAAATGCAAGCCAAGGCACAAGGTGCAGTTAAATCGGTTAAGAATGCAACTTGCACAAATAAGTGAAGCTTCCTCCCGTGGATCTTTCTTGGTTACATTAATAAATGAGTTTTATGTTTTCAAGTTTCGGTTCAAATTTTGTCTGCTGAGAACATTTTTTTCATTTTTCCCTGCCAAGGAAGAGTTTGTCATAAGGTTCTCGCTTTGATGAATAAATGGGTGGATGCATTGTTCTTCAATCTCTTTCATTGAACGTATTGTGTTTGGCTCGAGTTTATAAAAATGTTTATAGATGCTAAAATAATTATTTATTCGTATATTTCGAGTGACTCACGAGTACTATTCATTTATCTACAACTCACACTTATCAAACGTGTCTGCCCAAGTTTCATCTTTTGTTTGTTTGACAAAAAAAGGAATCATTAATCTTTAGATACCACCTTCCTCGTGTCGAAAACATTCTTTTTTCATTCCTTCTAAAAATGTATCTCAATTTATGTTTCTTGACATCGGTGCCATACAATCTAATTGGAAAACACATTCACCTCATTCTATGTTATCCACACATTTTGTAGGAATCCCAACTTATAATTACTTAAATTATAATTTAATCACCGACCAAACATACACTTAATATTAGATCCTCTCAGGTTTTGATTTTGATAAATCCGAACTTCCTAATATATCGTTGACAACCCCTTTGACACTACCACCTCAACTCGGTATTTCATAAATGGTAAACTTGAATGTGAATTGAGCATCAATTTAACATTCACGGCTTTTCTAACTACATGCAATGCGAAATGTGATCGAACGAGAACCGTCAAAGAAAATGACCCATCAATCTGAATTTGGGCTAGTTTCGTAATGGTCCCTATTTACCATTTGTCTACATAAAATGGACTAAAGATGCATTAGCTGTACAGGGTTTGGCAATTGGATTGAAAGAGACATGTCCATGAGCAAAACGATATGAACTTGACTATACAAGTTTCTACTTATTGAAAATCTGAGTTGGAGTGTTCTATTTGACACATTTCATTTTGTTACACTCAAAATTGACAGAATACAATCAACTTGTCATGATTAGTAGCTATTACCCCGGGAGTGCTCTCTGAGAAACTAACATTTAATCCAAATGGGGACCAAAAACAGCATAAAAACTTGTATTGAACCGATTTTCGATCTGGGAACTTGTTTTCTCTTTCAGTGTTTTGGGGTGGCAACCGCAGTTAGAACTAGATTTTAACTTCACTGGAGATCATAGTCCGCTGGGTGAGAGTTGAATATTTGAAATAATTTGTGCCAAAAGTAATTTTTGAGTCAAGAATTTGGATTAGGAATTACAGAAACTTTCTTGTACAGTGAACAAGAAGCATATTAATCATAATTAGTCATAATTTGGTTTCAATCTAATGGATAAAAGTAAAACTTAGTCACGGTCGAATTGCAATGATTTTCGTATGGGTGATAACTAAAGTAATTATTTTGTCGGAAGATGATAGATTATTTGATAGGAACAAGGATTTGTGACTTTCGTCAGTGGAGGTTGTTACCTACTTTGTATATATAATTAAGTATTAGCTTTTAAGTCAATTATATAACAACTCCACTCAAATTAGATTCAAACTAAGTTGATTTAAGCTCGAATCCAAACACATCCAGAATAAAAGATATTACTAAAATAAAATTCACGCGTGATATGTGAAATTACTATTTAAATAAGAAATTTATATATTGTCCCTGATTGATTTTCATTTTTTTGAAACTTTTTTTTTTCTATAAAATAATTTTCGATCACACGTTTACACAATAAAATATTTTACACATAAATCCAAAACTTTTTTCCTACTTTTTAGTCACACATTTTCCTAAAACATTATTCAAAAAAAAAAAAAAATTCCCTAAAAGAATGGGCACAAAACATGGGCTAATCGATGTGAATTCAAATATCTCTACCATACAAAAAGAAAGAAAGAAATTTGATAGAAACTTATCGTAATGCGTTATTTATTACTAACACGTGCAAACAATTGTGTTTTAGATTGTAATTCCGTATATATAATGCATGTTGCGTACAGACGAAATAATATAATCAATAAAACTTGAATAATGACATATGTACATCATTCCTTACCATTTGGATGACATTCTATTCTATGTGGAAGAAATTTATGCACGATGTGATATACGAATTCAAAATCAAGCGTGTAGAGGTTGCCATATGAAAGAGCGTAAATGAATGTGTAAGGAAGAGTGTACATGTAGCATGATTGATAAAATTTTACATTTTCTTTTCTTTTAATACAATATTATTTCTATTAAATATGTCAATAGTCGATATACTACTGTTTTCTTTTGAATTTATATTGCCCTTGTCTACTTTCTTGAAAACCCCTACACAAGCCAAGAAGCCTTTTACGACTGTCAATAAATTAGACATATAATTTCCTGAAAGAAATCGTAGGACCCTTAGGTTCTTGGCGCAACCTAAATTTGTGTCTTAAATACATGTTAATTTCATAATTTCTTTCAGTTTCACTTCTCATTAATTTGATATTTACTATTAGCAATCTAACATATTTGATCGTACTTAAAAGTTGAGTTTTCTTTTCAGTATTTAAGCTCGAATTGAGCGCAGTATGTAATTCTATGGGAGCCCAACCAACCACAACAAGTATCACAAAATGTTCATAATATAGAACACATTAGACCCCTCTATGATAGAAAACTGAAAAAGAAATGACAGTCGAATGACCACAAATATGAAACCATACCTTGGATCCACTGGTTTTGTAACATATGGTCCCCAAGTTTCCACCAATAAGAATACCCTGTTGTGGATTGTTGGAGGTGGGTGTAGAGGAAGGGGACAATTATGCCCAACTGGATTCAAGACTAATTACTGGTCATATTTGTCATTTTAGATATAAAAGCATCCTGTTTTTTCTTCTGTTTGGTCAATTTCCCCATTTTGCTGGTTAGGTTATGTTTGGACACTAGGTCACATTGAGATCTATTGATCTCTCCTCTAGGTAAGACATGGGACAGCTTCACATGTTGAGAGCTTGATACCGGATAGCTCGACTTATGATCTGCATCAACCTAACTCTAAAATCTCGTTATCGATCCAAGGAGGGTGCGACTCACCTCCAAGAAGCCAAAATCATAATATATATATATATATATTTCAGTTTTCAGTTTTTTAGGAAGCCAATAAAAAAATAATAATAATTGTGTTTGTCGAACACAATGGTCCACCTGCACCCCTCTCCGGCCACTCAAAAGATGCTGCCTAGCTTTCTAGTTGCAAAGTGTTCAAACTAGGACATTTCAGTAATTGTTCAACTCGAAATTTTAATAGAAAGATAAAACTAATTCGTGCCATCAGAATAAATTAGAATCGGAGTTCTAAAAAATAAAAAATGCATTATATTATACAATTTTAATCCACATTGAGCGAAAAAAAATGATAAAACACTACAAACGAAAGCTATTTACATTTTTCAATTAACTCTTTGATGAGTAGTCTTAACACAAACCAAAATATTACACATTCTCAGCCCCCACCTCCAACCCATCCATGAAAAAAATTATGCTCAATTTATATTTCAAAAAAAAAAAAAAAAAAAAAAATATTTGAAATTTAGGTGTAATCCAACCATATTTTAATAGATTTTATTAAAATTTAGGTGTTCATCAATAACTTGTAGATTTCCAAGAATTTCATTAATTAGAAGGATTTGAATAGATTTTAGTGGATTTCTAGCTCATAATTATATATAACAAATTCCTTAGAAATCCTCAACACAGATTTCTTTGAATTTTGAGCCTATAAATATGAAGTCAAAATATTTATACAGTTAACAAAACAAGAAATTAATAAAAATATAAAATATAAAATTAAATAAATAATAATGAAATGACTCATTTCCAATTCTCATGCTTGTATGAATCAAAATAAATAAAAACGTGAAATAAAATAAAATACTAAAATTTAGGCCCTTAACATAAGTCTACATATTATTTGAAATTTTAAATAAGTAAAAAATAGAAAAAATAAAAATAAAAACTCATTCCTATTTTTTGTGAAAGTTATTTATAGTTAACGATTGCAGTAGTCATCATATGTAACAATTTGTTATTTGAGACATTAAGAAAATTAATATTTCAACCTATTAAACTAGTTTCTGGAGCCTCTTTCTCACATGCAGCTTTTTATTTTCTAATGACCTCTCTTTTGGTTGTTTCTCATCAAAGTTAATCTTCATACAGAACTTGAATAATTCAATTTTAAATTGGTGTACTCATACCAAAAACCTTGAAAAGCAATTTAGAGTCGTTTAAGAACAAGGATAAGCCGATGAAAGCAAGTTTGTTACACATTCTTGAATATGATTACATTATATAGTGAACAATATTTTAGTCGTGAGGAGAGTAACGACGTCACTTCTCTTGGAACAAAATTGTGTACAACGAATATAGAATTGTATTAGAATTTTATATAAAAAGAATTCATAAATCTTAAGAAAAATTTGAGTGGAGAGCAACTGAAAATTGGAAATGAACATAGAATAAGATAAAGGCATATAAGAGTGTGGGGGTGGCACTTTATATTTCAAACTGTTAGAATGATCTCCTACCCATGGTGGGTAGGAGTTATCTTGCCTATCGCTGACGGTGAATTGTCAAAAATTGTAGATTTAACCGTCGACGTGGTGTTGTCACAATAGCGTAGTCATGTTTTATCCTACCCACCAATCACCATGGATAAGAAATTATTTTTATTCAAAGTGTTCGTCTTTTCAATTACAATTTTTCAAAATGACTATGCTCAAGGACATCGTGAAGCTGTTTATCTAATAGTGGAATTTTCTGCACAAAAAGTTGAACGAGCATTTGGGTGTAAAGAATGTCATCTTACACTTTTTATTCAATTTTTCAACCACTCCATGTGATCTTATTTATAGAATGTAACCAAAATTCTAGTACAAGAAAATCTAAAAGTCACACTTCAACAATTTTTTTTTATTTTTTTATTACAAACCCCGTAATCTCAGAAGGGTATAAAGTGGTTGTCGAGTAGATTATATATACACACCACGCAATAAAGATCCATTCATCACGGTCTTGTTTATGTGTCGTGACAAAAAACATCATTAATCTCCACCCACTGTACCTTGAGATTCCCAAACTGTTCTTTTAAATTAAAACATTTGGTAACGTTGTTGAATGGCTAAACACAGGGAATGTTGGATTCCCCTGTCGCTTCCCATTATTATACTAAACCATGTATTGATATACAAAGTTAAACAAATCCCATTATATAAAGTTCACAGAGATACTGGTTAGATTATGCTGTATTCCAATGTACATATTTCCAAGCCACAAGACAGCCAGGAACGGCTGGCTGGCCCCATTAAGATTTTTGGTTTATTATGTATATGCGTTACATTAATGCTTGGGTTTTGTCTTGATTAATTGCTTAAAATTTGAACTTGTGAAGTCCTGAAATATTTAAATTTTAAATAAACATACATATTCCTTTTTAAAGTTTCGGCGTCATCTATTTATGAAAGTTATGCACGCATTGAATCAGTACTTAAAATCGAATAATAGAAAAATGTGTACTTGCTATATAGTTGAAACTTTTAGATTAGCTAGTACAATATAATAGAAATTTGTGTGTTTTTGCTAGACAAAAGCATGATTTTACGCAAAAATTTACACCCAGGATATTCCCTTTTTTTATCCTCCTTTAGATTTTGTCCATGTTCTGTAAAATTCGTCATGATACGCTTTTCTTGATAAGCTCCTGCCCCTGACAGGCATATTACTTTTCTTTAGACAACACAAATGACTCAATAATTTTTCTTGGACTCACAGGCTAGGAAAATGAGTTTCTGGGATAGAAAACAAGAATGAAGTTTTCATCTGGGCATTATTACATAACAGAGAATTCATTGAAAAACTCATCCACAGAATAAATTCATAACTAGAAATAATCAAGATTTTGGGTCTGTACACGTCTTGATATCAATGAAAATTGAAAGAGGAAGAGAATCTGCCTCCTGCATTATCACATTTCTTTGCTGTTGGAGCTCTGCAATTGGTTTGCTTTCTCCGAAAGGCGTAAACTTTGAAGGTAAACTGATTTCACAGGAAACTGAGAACGTCCCACATGAATACTCTTCCATAGCACATATGCTAAATTTTAACGAATTTTGTCGTTTTTGGTGTTTCTGTATTCAGTACAAGCTTTAATGGGCATAAGATCTGGTTTGAAGGACCCTCGTGGGGTTCTTGATAATTGGGATGGGGATGCTGTTGATCCATGTAGCTGGACTATGGTCACTTGTTCTTCTGAGGGTCTTGTTATTGGCCTGTAAGTCTTTTGCCTAAGCAAAACCTGTTCTTTTCTATACTGTAATAGATTATACGAAGCCCTTAAGTCTGGGTTTTAGGCAAAATATAAAAGAGAAAATTGACAAACTGAATTTACGGTAATGGAGTTAATAGATTATGTTGTGCAGAGGATCTCCTAGTCAAAGTTTATCTGGAATTCTCTCTCCAAGCACTGGAAATTTGACGAATCTTCAATTTATGTAAGTGCGAACTGTGGATAAATTGTTAACGCATGGTGTTTTTTTCCCCTTTATGTAACTGGTACGCGATTTTGGCAGACTTTTGCAGAACAATAACATAACAGGATCAATCCCGACAGAGCTCGGTAGGCTCTCAAAGCTTAAAACACTTGATCTTTCAAATAATTTCTTCACCGGTAGAATTCCTCCTTCTTTGGTGCAACTGAATAGCCTTCAATACATGTAAGAGAATAATTGGATTTCATCAAGAATCAGTTCATATTTGAATGGGATCATTAGTGGTTCCAATTTGAAAACTCCTAAACACGAATATATTCCTACGGCCTCACTTGGTATTTTCACTGAATTAGGAGGCTTAACAACAACAGTCTATCTGGAGAGATTCCAATGGCATTAGCCAGCATGACACAACTTTCTCTTGTGTAATTCTCTTTTGCTTCTTGAGTCAACTGCCGACTTTCTTTTTGAAATTTTTGTACCAATAATATTGAAAGTTGTTGTGTTTGCTTTATTCAGGGATTTGTCTTACAATAATTTGAGTGGCCCTGTACCTCATTTTCCATATAGGACGTTCAAGTAAGCTACTTCACAAATCTAGACGTGCTCTCTAAAGAAACTTGGATTTCTGAGAACAACTTTTGTTTTAATTTCATTGCAGCATTGTTGGAAATCCTTCAATATGTGCTGCAGGGTCGGAGTCCGCGTGTGCTGGAATAACAATGATGCCTATGTCTATGACCTTGAACACTTCAGGAAGTACGGAATAACCTTAAATGATTTCTTTTAAATTATGTTTATTTGAACTCTATTGATTATCAATGTCCACCTTCAACTAAATGTTTTTCCTCACCTTAATTTCCATGCTTCCCATAGATGTTCTTCATTCTTGGAAATCAAAAGGTCACAAGCTTACTCTTGCACTTGTTTCAAGCTTCACTTGCATCTGTTTACTTATCCTAGGATTGGGGTTGTTTCTGTGGACAAGGCACAGACAGAAGCAGCAAAATTTCTTTGATGTTAGAGGTTTGTTTGGCCAGTTCATTTCTTTAACTACGATTTCTCAGCTATTCCTTTTCTTTAACTATCTGTTACTTCAAAAATTCAGATGGACAACATGATGACGTTTCATTAGGAAATTTGAGGATGTTCCAGTTTAGGGAACTTCAGACAGCAACCAACAACTTTAGCAGTAAAAACATTTTGGGAAAAGGTGGATTTGGTAATGTCTACAAGGGGTATTTACGAGATGGAACTGTTGTGGCTGTAAAACGGCTGAAAGATGGTAGCGCCGTTGGAGGAGAGAAACAATTTCAGACAGAAGTAGAGATGATCAGCCTAGCTGTTCATCGGAACCTCCTTAGGTTATACGGGTTCTGTATGACTCCAACAGAAAAGCTATTGGTTTACCCTTACATGTCCAATGGAAGTGTTGCTTCCCGTCTCAAAGGTACAGTATTCTAGGACTGATCATTACTCAGTTGCGCTTTCAGAATCTTTAAATTACATGTTTGGTAAGACGATTATATAGTACTAAACAATATTAAATAAGAAAAACAAGTGCGATATAATGCTGATCAGGCATTACTATTAACTTGAACAGCAAAACCAGTCCTAGACTGGGGCACAAGAAAACGAATAGCCTTAGGTACTGCTCGGGGATTGTTATATCTCCACGAGCAATGTGATCCAAAGATAATTCACAGAGACGTGAAAGCTGCAAATATACTCCTCGATGACTACTGTGAAGCAATAGTCGGAGATTTTGGACTAGCAAAACTTATGGATCATCAGGATTCACACGTGTCAACCGCTGTACGTGGAACAGTGGGGCATATAGCCCCAGAATATCTCTCCACTGGCCAGTCCTCTGAGAAGACAGACGTATTCGGATTTGGTATCCTTCTGCTTGAATTGATCACTGGACAAAGAGCACTAGAATTTGGCAAAGCAGCTATCCAAAAAGGTGCAATGCTTGATTGGGTGAGTACACAACCTTGTATTCTCTTAACAAATTCGACTCCATTCTCCTGTTTTGCTTACTTTTAAGGATATCTGAAATATTTGTCAGGTGAAGAAACTTCATCAAGAGAAGAAACTTGACACGTTCGTAGATAAAGATTTGAAGAACAACTATGATAGGATTGAGCTAGAGGAAATTGTTCAAGTGGCACTTTTATGCACGCAATATGTTCCAACCCACAGGCCTAAAATGTCTGAAGTTGTACGTATGCTAGAAGGAGATGGCCTTGTAGAAAGATGGGAAGTTTCTCAAAGATTAGACACAAACAAGTATAAAACGCGAGAAATTTCCTCGTCAGAACGATTTTCAGACTTAACTGATGATTCTTCATTGCTTGTACATGCCATAGAACTCTCTGGTCCGAGGTGAATCAACTACAGATGTTAGTTTTTTAAAACGCAGACAACAAAGTTAAACTTCTCAAAGGGGAAAAGCTACAAAGGGCTTTGATTTTATTATTTTTTTTAGTGTATAGAGTTAAGTTCTTTGGAGGATTACGTTTGAATAACCTACTTGTTTGGAGACATGTGGCCTATAAGATAAGCTTGTGATTGTAATAATTAGTTTTTCTGAATGTAATAATCATCATTCTTAGATTATATGTTTTGTCTTAATTATTGCAGTTAATTTTCTACACGTGTGTACAACTCGCTACTTAGAGGTCAAACAAGGCCTGCATTGTGACAGGCAATGCCAAAAATCCAATAAAACTAAAAATGTTGAAGGAAAATGGTAGAGGAATACATGGTTACAACACCAGCAACCATTGGGCCCGGATTTGTGACACTTGCCAATTAGCGGTCTGCACTGTGTACTGCAGGAATGACTCGGCCTACCTTTGCACTGGCTGTGACGCTCTCATTCACGTAGTTAGTCCTGAGGCCTCACGCCAAGAGCGCATGTGGGTGTTCGAGGCCTGTGAACATCCTCCCGCAGCCTCCCTATGTAAGGCTGAAGCTGCATCCCTATGTACAACCTATGACTCAGACATCCACTCAGCCAACCCCTTGGCATGTCGCCATCACCGTATCCCCATTTTACCGATACCAGGCATGCTCTATGATACTCTCTCAAGCACTCACCCCAGTGGATTAGTAATGGGGCCTACTGAGGTTGCAGTTAAGATTGAGTTCTTGACTGGAAATGATGATCATACTATACACGAAGAAGAAGAATTAAGAATATTAACAACCAAAATAACAACATTGGACAATTCTTTGGTGGAAAGGTTGATGAGTACAATTCACGTTCAGTGATCAGGACTACAATCAAATGCAACTTTACAATATTTCTCAAAAGAGCTAATGGCAGTGACAATATTGTGCCAATCCAGTACGGAAAGGGTAAGGATCAGATTCACAACCATTATGAACCATAGTTTTCAGTTGGGGATGGAGTACGAGGCCTCGAAAAATGGTTATGATTATCCCGACTCGAAAAATGGTTATGATTATCCCGATTCAACTTCTCACATTGTAAGTTTTTCTTCACTAGGTGCTTGGTTTCAGGCTCCCGCCCAAGACCCCCGGCCCCAAAGGGGACCGTTGATAAATTTCTCTAGCCCTCCCATTCCAATGCCAACGCAACTTTCTCCAATGGACAGAGAAGACAAGAGTGTTACGGTATAGAGAGAAGAAGGCAAGGAAGTTTGAGAAGACAATGCATCAAGGAAGGCCTACGCGGTCAATTTGCAAGAAGAAGAGATGTAGGAGCAGAGCCAGAGCAGATGTTCTCAACAATACTAATAGAAGAATGTGATATGGCATTGTCCAGTCATTCTGATCTTGATCTCCGAAGATAAGGTATAAAGCTACTACAAATATTGTTCTTCTCGGTAACTCCTGTTTATAATTTTGGTATCACCTTGTTTAAGTCTCTGCCTTTTCGTAAATCCATGTATAAGTACTTACATCAGTACCAATCCTTTCTCTAAATTGTTTAATGAACACATATGCATAATGTCCATTACTGAAACTGCACAGTTGTATTGCATTTAACTATTAAAAATACTCTTTAAATTTGATGTCCAGGTTTTGAATTTGGGATGACGGCATTATGGGCTAGATTTAGGCCCAGACTTGGACTTCAAAATTCACCCACCCAGAAAGCCCACTAAAAATGGGTTTAAAGGTATAAACTCATACAACTATAACGAATAACCAGTTAAGTCGTCCCCGCAATGAATCGTGCGCGGTTGGAGAGTAAAATAGTGTTGTCGGATGGCCTGATTACACCTCCATCAATCACAATGATATTACTAGGCGTCTAAGCCCTTGTTTGGTTTGGATTAAAATCCAATTATAATTTTCAGTGAAAATCAACAATTAATTTTAACCACACATTTCATGATACTCACAACTTTTCAATCACTCATTTCATTAACTTTTATCAAAATCTACTAAAAATCTGATTTTAATCCTATCAAACGGGGCCTAAACATCACACTACCAATACTAATTTAATTGATATTTAATAAAAAAGTAAGTAACTAGCTTTTATCAATATTCTCAATATTATTATTTATTAACCGTTAACACCATCACGAAAAGCTTTTATGACCATGATTAGTGTATTAAGCAAAACATCTAATATTAAATTACTACTACTATTTATTTCCAAGCATAAGATTTGTGAATCCCAGATATTATTTCGTTAATGGAGTATTATCCCTTAAGTGGTAATTACATCAAACCAGAATGTATAAAATTCAATTTCAAAAATCAGTTATAAATTTTATTTATACAAAAATCAAATATTCAATATTATTAATACCACCAAAATTTATCACAAACCCTAATTACTCTCCCCTTTTCATTTGTCTCTCTACATCTCTCAATATCCACCTATCTCTCTCTTTCTATTTCTCACGGCAGGCAGTCGACATCCTCTCTCCATACTTATCTCTCTTTCTCACATCACAACAACCGGCATCATGTTCCCAATCGCCGTCTTCATCGCGGTACGTACATTGGGGCACTGCGGCCCGATTCTTCCGAATTCGGCCCCATGTGAGCGACAAAGTAGCTGGATTCCGTGAATGGCATCATGAGGAGGGTTATGGAGATAGAGGCTGCAGTGGATGCTATGACCGCTGTAAGGAGGTTTCTCTGCCTCAAACTCATCTTTCCGCTGCTGTCACGCCCGCCATCAGTGATAATGGACGCCGCTTCTATTATCTCTAGTCGCTCGATGTCGATGTTATCTATGTGTGGATAGGTGGTAGGGGCTCGTTCGATTGGTTGATTGGGATGTTGGATGTTTCAATCGGCCGATCAAGATGTTGGACATGGTGTTGTGCAGTAGTGCTGACAGGTTTTCGTGAGGTGGAGTTGTATTTATGTGATGTGTTGATTTGTTTGAGATGGTGTTGCTGTCGAGAAGTTGTTTTTATGTGATGTGTTGATTTGTTTGAGATGGTGTTGCTGTCGAGAGGTAGTGGTGGGTTTGGGGGAGACGGTGGCGATGGTGATGCTAATGGGAGTTGTGAGGTGGTGGTCACATATTAGTTGATTATTTGTGATCATTAAATTGATTAATTTGTGACCGATAAACAATATTCGACCAATGAAAAGATAAATTGTGACAAAAAAATAATAATGTGCGATCTAAAAAATTGTTAATTTGTGATCGATAATTTGATAGTTTGTGACTGTCTAATAAGTTGTGACGTATAATATTTGCGATTTATGACCTATAAATAAATTGTGATGCTTAAATTTTTGATTTGTGACCGATGACCAAATTTTGACTTATAAATTTTTTAAATTGTGACGTTAAAATAATTTGTGATATATAAAATTTTTGATTTGTGACCAATAAATAATATATAACTTATTAATTTTATAAATTTGTGACCGATGAAAAATTTTTGATCTATAAAATTTTTGATTTGTGTTGTGAAATAATTTGTGACCTATAAAATTTTTTATTATGATTGAAAATAATTTATGACCAATTAATTTATAATTTGTGACCAAATTATATGAAAATTGTGATCTTAATATATTTAATTAATTTATTTATAAATAAAATTTGAAAAAATCTGAAATTTGAAATTTTAAACATTAGATTCTTAAATTTAAAATGGGTGAAATTTAACCTCTTATTTATGAATTTTTCCCTATTATTAATTGGAAAACGATTGGATTAGTGATGGTTTGGTGGGCCCAGTGACAATATCTAAATGACTCAGTGGCTTCTTTTTCTAATCCAAAAGATCCCGCCACTCCATTTCAATTTTTACATTAATTAATTCGTCCTAATCCTCCTACTCAGATTCCACCACCTTTCTTTTATTATTAAGTTGATTAAACTACTTGTACACAAAGTGTACATCTTAATTGACACCCTCATATACGTCAAAAATCTTACAATTGAATGGAAAATGTGTTGTCAACGTCAATGTACCAAAATTTGTCAACTTACGTGAATAGAAACTAATATGTCAACATTTATGTACATATAACAT
>CAIGRF010136091.1:6954-17885 GCA_903798235.1 Fraxinus ornus
TAACAAATTAATTCTTAAACAAAACTATTAAATATAAACTAAGCAAACGTGCATTGCACGTTACTTGCACCTAGTATATATATATATATATATAATATTGCTTGTTATTATATAATATTTTTCTCATATTATTTTAATTGACAAGAAAAATAATATATTACATATAAATAGGGATGCAATGCAACTATTCAACCGACTCCTCAACTCCTGTAGCATATGATGCTAGTTCATGGTCTATTCTATGGATTTTGATGCTTGTACATAAACGATTATCGAGAATGATGTGGATGAAAAATAGTAGATGAAAATGTTAATTGTATTTTAAACTAACAAATTACATAGTGTCATGTGCAATTATATAATTCCTTATATAAATTTTGATGTACATGTAACAAGATCTCAATTCGACATTCCAATACAATGTCACACTATTTAGTAAAATAATAGCATTTGGATCAAAATCAAAACAAGACACAAGGTCCTTAACCATACCAAATAAGTCAATAATTGAAGTCAAAATGAAAGTTATGGACACCGTGAGAAAAATAAAAAGCGAAAATGGCTCCCTAATTCACTTGTATAATATGCAAAAAAATATTCTCGTGATAAGATTGGACAATAGGATGATGACTACTAAATATTGTATGCAATGCTAAGATAAAGCTTTTAATTTTTTTTTTTTATATATATAATTTTTGAAAAGTTCAACATGCAAAACGAATAGTAAGGATCCTAAGTTTGTCCTAATGATTTGTCTTTGACTAATAATGTTTGAGAACGGATTAAATTAAACTTTAAATAACTATAAGTCCTGGTCCTACAGAATATGTATATAAGAAGTGGATGATAGTTGTGGTCTTACGAAATGTATGAATAAAAAGTAAGGATAAAATGGTTCGAATTAGACAGTTTTTGAACTATTTTCAAACCACATAGAACCTATTCATTTTTCAAACCAAATAATTTTTAAAATAAAAAAATATATAATTCAATAGTATGAGATTTAACTATAACACTTATAGCATACTTGAGATTTTTGGGGTACCGGCTTTGAGAGTTTTTAAAAAGTAACGACTTTGGATGGTTTGTAGCAATTTTTAAAATAATCAAACCCGTATTTGAGAGTATTATATAGAGTTTCTTGAACTTTTTCAAAAGAATAAAATTACTTATATATCGCTTATTGAAAGTTTAAGCCCCTAATTCATTCTCTTAATTTTAAAATTTTTAATTTCTCATACTCAGTTTCAATCACATTCAAGCAATAAAATATTTTTCACATAAACCCATTTTTTTTAACCATACATTCTTAAAAAAAAAAAAAAAAAAAAAATTCACTATTCAAAATATTTTTTTTCCCAAATTTCTCCTTATAATAACTATCAAACTAGGGCTTAATTTATATTTTCATATATAAATTTTTGTATTTATAAGTGATATTAGAAGTAAAATTTTACATATAAGTAAAACTTTAAGCAATTTTTTATTCAAAACTGAATTTTTATATTATAATAACGTTATAAGTATATTAAATTGTAAAGAAATTTTTTGCTGATAAATAAATTTTTTGGTTCTTGTATTTTTATTTACAAGTTGTTTTAAACAAAATATGTGGATTGAAAATAATTGTTTTATAGAGGATGAAATTTGAAAAACCGTAAAAACCCACCGAATTGAAGGGTTGAGAAATATGCCTCAAATTACAAAACAGTATTGTCTGTCACAACCAATTGAGAAGACTATGCACATGGGCGGAGATAGGGGTGGGCTGGGGTGGGCTGTAGCCCACCCTTGCCCAAGCCCAGCTGCTGAAAAAAAAATATATGGTTAAAGCCCAAGTTTTTCCACTGTCCAACCTCCAACCGTTCGACGAAACGCCCCCAACGAGACATAACCTTATCAATTTTCCAAGCCAAGTATCTGAGGTCTATTACAGAAAAATCTGGGGTCTATTACAGAAAAATGTTAAAAAGAGGTAAGAGACCCCACAACAAAGAGACTTGGCTTGTGCGTGGACTAAGAAAATTGATGCCCATAAGGTTACAGAAAAATGTTAAAAAGGGGTAAGTTTGCAATACTGCAACTGGTTTAGCATTATCACCTCTCAAGGGAAAATCGGTCAGGACCTTGTGAGATCAAGAGACCAGTCGACTTTAGCGAACCAGCCGTTGACAGAGGAAGCAGTAGGAACAAGAATGCTTCGTGCAGAGAATTGAGCACAGCAAAAGGATGGGTAGTGCAGGCGAGGGTTAGAGACACATGATTTGTCTAACAAGTGATATGTTAATTCAACAGCACTCAGTGATTATTATCACTTTTGGAAATTTTGCCGAAAGTCCAAAACAATTCAATGTCTGATTATCAGCACTGGATATTTATGCACAGCTCTAAGATATTGAATATTTAACTGAAACTTTACCATTCTGCATACCCCTTTTTTGGTCTACACGCAAGTAAATGAGAACTCTCCTGGCACTGAACATGTCCTAACTGTCATATTTATTCTTCCTTATGGCCAATAAAGTACGAGAAAGAATTCGTGACAAGATATTTATTCTACAGATTTTTTGCAATAAGATATTTATTGTTTGAAAATTGAGTTGCAACTTATAAGAATGATGTGATTTTCGAACCTCGATTTCAAGTGCCTACACTTTCTGATTTATGTCTGGAATTGGTTGCAAGTAGAAGGTCGGAGAGTTTTTTGACTAAATTGATTCGTTTAGTACTGACAATACCAGTTTCAACGACAGTGTAGCGAGCGAGCATTTTTAGCAATGAAACATGTGAAGACGGAAATTCGTAACAGAATGGTCTGAATGGATGATGGTTTTCTTGCTGATTGTTTAACACTAAATATTGAACGAGAATTTAGTATTAATTTAAATCTAGATCCAATATAGATGAATTTTATATATAAAACATCGTCGGGTACAATTGTAATATGTAACATTATATTACAATTTTTCTAGTTATATATAAATTTTATTCGTAGATTCAATTTTAAAATTTTTTGCCCCCCGTACGATACATTCCTGGCTCCGCCCCTGACTATGCATCATGGAAAAGATGCAACGATATGCTTCTATCTAGGACTTTCAATTCGCTAACACGGTAACACCTAATATTGCAGACAATGCTATTTTTTCAACCATTGCCTAGGAGGTATGGGGAAGACCTTCGGAATAGTTTTTCTTAAAGAAGTTTCTGCGTATCTTGCTCAAGATTAGATGAATGTCGCGACTTACTACACGAGGCTTAAAAAATTGTGGGATGATATAGGCAATTCTCATGGAACTCAATGAGTCCTATATTGTTACTCGAGAACTGTTCTTATCCATTATACAGGAAGAAAAGTAGCAAAGCCTGAGCGCTGCACGTGAGACAACTGGGACCTCTGCCATGGTTGTTCTAATGGATGAACCAGTAGCTTTGGTGACATTTGGATAAACTATCAGTCAAATTCAATTATAGTGAAACTGAAAACCAAGGTGGATTATTACAATCTTCGAAAGAAAGTTTTCGATGCATTCCTGCCTTGTTTATAAGCCAGATTATCTGTCCAATTTCCATTCTACAGATTTCCCATAATCTGTTGTTAAATAGATAGGAAAGTGAACAAAGATAACATTCACAATCATATGACCAACATAATGTGTTAATAGCTTGCTATGCCATAATGGGAATGTTGGCAAAATGAACTCAGGATCTTGTCTTTACCTCGTCTTTGTTAGAGATGCCATTTGTCAGCAAATATAGCGATTCAGCATATCTTGGTGTAATCACATCCTTGTCAATCAATTTATTCATCATATTGATTTTCTTTTGTATGCGATATTTTCTTCTTCAAGCAGATGGGAATTTACATGACCATAGACATAATAGGTCACTACATTCTTTCTGTTTGAACTTCACTTCTTTTTACTAAGATTAATTTTGGCCCGTGCAATGCACATACTCTGTTGAAAGCCCAAGAATAACTAACCAATAGGGGGTGAACTGGTTTCTAAAATTTTTTCGAAAATAAATTCAAGTCTTAAATAATATAAGTTTCTAAATTTTTTTTCGAAAATAAATTCAAGTCTAAAACAATATACTAGCAATTATACCAATTCAACAAATACGCACAAATACAAAGATAAGTAAGCACAATCAATTTAAGCAATATAAAGTCGGTAAGTAAAAGGGATAGAGAGTATAAATGATATAATTATAGAGGTTCGATTCAAAGCAATGATCTACATCCCTCGTTATCAAGCTCTCTGGCACGAGCAAGGTTAATTTCACTATGTTGATTGACTTGTGGTGCAATCAACCCTTTACAAAGCTGTCAGTGATTTACCAGCAAGGAGCACCGATCCTTTTACAACATTGATCTTTTCGGGACCTCAACACGACCCACAATTCAAAATAAGTTTATAAGTGAGATCTTCTCTTCTTAATAAATGATGAATCCAAAGTTGAGTATTAGAAGAGAAGTATGCTAACACCTTAATGGATAGTAATGAATGAGACTCAAGTGTTAGGTGTGTCAATTTTTGATGTGTGAAAAGATCTTCAAGAATTAATTTGATCAAAGATTTTTCAATAGCAATATGATTTGATAATAAATGATATGAGAAGTTTATACAAGGTTAGTTCAAAGGAATATCAATTGAATGATCACAAGGTTGTTTTACAAATGGTAGGTGAGTTGGTATTTATAGTAGTTGAAAAAGGCCAACTCTCTGCCAAACCAGACGACCCATTCGGACGTTCGGTTTAGAACCGGACAACACAAAAAGTAGCCGTTTGAGACATGTCAGAACAGTCGAAAAATCGACCATTACTGACGAACAGGACGTCCGGTTTGCCATCCGGACGTCTGGATGACCAGAGGATTTTTGGATCAAAAGATTTGTTCTATTTGCAGCTAATCCAATATTTTGCATGATATTTTTATTCGATGTTTCAAGGTAAGTGATGTATAATAGTTTTCAAGAATAAGTCTAAAAACTTACCTTTGAAAAATGATTTTTGTACAAAATGTTTTCATGACATGAATTTTTATTGTGCATACGAAATTCAAGACTTGAGCTTCCAATGTGTCATTGTCAAGAATTAAAGTGCTTTACCTTCACAAACGAGCTAAACGAAATTTTAGTTTCAATGTCTTCGATCAATTTTGGCGCGAGTGCTCGATTTGTTGTTTGATTTTGAAATGACGAAAAGTGTCTCTGTGAGTGTTTGTCCGGTCTTCAACTTGAGCTTCCTTGATCGACAATCTTTTCGTCCAACAGTTTTGTCTCAGATTTAGCAACATGTAACAATTTGAAGGTTTGAATTAGAGATAAACAAAATTTGTTTGTTATAATCAAAATATAAGATTTGACCAAATGTCAACATTTGTTATTTTTAAGGTAATGTTAGCGTCGAATTTGAAGGATCATAGAGTTAGCAAAATAAACTTAATGTAACAAAGTAAATTTACATATGATTTCATTTCACCCATATAATACGGTTTTGAAACATGTATGAACAAATAAAGAAAACTTCAACAAGATCTTATATATTGTCTGATGATGCCTCTGGTGATCTATACTGAGCTGTTTTGATAGGCTAAAGTAAATTAATAGAATGGACTATGCTAGCATTACTATTGATGTTGAACACAGTCCAAGTCCAATGGGAAGGTTAGATGTATTCAACATCCATAACTGTAGTGTGGAAGCATGACATAATATGTAATCCTTTTTGGATTAGTTTCATTTGACAATATACAGTGTGTTGTAGGAATGCCATACATGGAGACACGGTAACTATGAGTGTGACTTGTTTAAGAGAGTAAAGCACAATTTACTTATTTTCTTGTAATACAGCACAATGTTACTGAGGAATCTGTCAAATTATTTACAATAATTATTCCAATATTGTTACCTGCAATTGTTCATACGGAGAGGAAATAATGATTCATGTATCAATTTTACATTTGTGGAAATAATTGAAAGTCAACATTTATCATACAAATAATGGCAGGCTAGATTGTCATAAAAAGAATTGAGAGGGCTACTATTCTTATATATGTGCCGACACACAAATGCATCATTCATTACATACATATATGATATATGTCCAAAAAAGTACTGTTTTTTTCACAATCATGTTTGAAGAAATAATTTCCCAAATAAAAGATACATGAAAATAAAGGGTCACAAATACATCAACACTAACAAATTAGAGTCATACCTTCTGAAAATCTGAGTTTTCTTGAAGTTGTCATTAAACGAACTTCTGAATGTCGCTCATGGAACCTGTGAAAGACTTTTATAGCAAATGTAAAGAATTAAAAATAGTACTTTTTGTTTACTGTAATTTTTTTTCCCGCAACTAAAATTGAGGAAACCATTGTATGATAGCAGATTATAATAATTTCTTAAGAATTTCGGTGTGTGCATATGAAATGATCGTCCTTCCCACCTTTTCTTGATTCCCCACACATTATCCTAAAGTCTTGTAATGTCTAAAATGACACAGTACCTTTCAAAGTAAAATACATTTAATTCTGCAGCGATAGCATTCCTGAACCAACATTTCACTAGTAGAATATTTGATAATACTTAACCCTACAAGGGCCATTAGTTCTTTCCAGTATCTTATTAGAATTCTACTAAAACTTACAATGTTCACTAACTCTAGCAATTTGGAGCAGTAGTTTTTTTCAATGACCCATACTGCTCTGGCTTCGAATTGTATTAATTAATAAACTATTTGTTCTTATTAATTTGCATATTTTCAACAAAAAAAAGGAAAAACGGTTATGCTACTTCAACTGATCACTTGTAAGTCCTTCGAACCTTATGTTTGAAGTTCATGATGCTCGTACAAAAATTCCGAAGAAAGAAATTAAACAACAAACTTTGAATTAGAGCTTGAGAAAAATAAAATAACGTGATGAATTCAAACTTTATGAATTGATAAAATAACATACCTGAGAGCATGCATTTAGTTGTAACACATACTGACTTCAAATAATACTATCAAGATAAACTTCAAATCAACATACTATTTTCCCAGTTAACCAATGTCACAATTAGTAATGTGCGCGAATACAGTGATCCAAGATTAAGATATTGCATTTAGAGATGATGATAGCAATGAATCAGCATGCCACATGAAAATATTCAAAGATCTTGATAGACTACAAATTACACGGATACACTGACCGTGGATGCCTTTGAGAAGATGGGATTTCCTTCCATGCTTTATGCATATCATCTAAAAAAAATGTATGTTGGGTTTAAGTGTAGTCAATTATTCTGAAAGAATGATAAATGATTTCATATGTTACCAGTCTGTTTGTTAGTGTAGGAGTTTCTTCAACTCTGTTGATAACTACAAAGCCAATGAATTGTAACGTATGTTTCGAGCAGTTTTTTTTTTTTTTTTGCACAAATATGGTTATCCATTGGTATCAGGATCACCGAGGATGTAGAAAATATTCATTATAACAAATATCTACTGCAATCTTTCGTCTGTATATAGTCATCATGTCTGGAAAAATCGATTCTATTGGATATTCTAGAATGAACATTCTATGTATTTGAGAAAAAATATTACAGTTTTGTTTATGGAAGAAATAGTTTTATGTTAGATTAAATTAGTACCATAAAAGTAAAATTAAATTAAGTAGAAAATGAAATATTATAGTAAACGGTAAATAGTTTAAATCCTCACCCATTATTTGCGCACGATAGATATGATATGATGTCTAACTCCATTTGTTTGTTTTTATTTGTCATTATATCTTGTGTGATGGAAGAAAACTTTGAACACATTAACAATGCTTGGATTACATCGAACACTGCATTTGAATGTGCTCTGACCGTTGTGGCGTGTGAACATTGTGGCTACAATCGTATATTTGGAATTTCGATTCGATGATATTCACAAGAAAGAAATACCAACTATTCCTTGGATACGAACATGAAATTAATAGATAATTGCATCTTATTCACGGAAGACCAGCTATTGGCTAATTGCCATTTATGTACTCTTGTAAAATGGTTAAATCCATTGAATCAGTATTGACACTCCCTTCCCGTATGCTTATTTGCAACATCATTTGACGAGTACATTTGTTTTCAAATTTGAAGTCTAGGATTGCATATTCTTTTGAAACGAGGGTGGAACTGTCATTAATGAGCCGCCTTAACAGTTTTAACTCCAAGTCAATATTCTAATAGAATAAATAGATGTAAATATATGAACTATGGAATCAAATTTATTAGGATGACTAAACTTTAAACCATAGTATTCATATCTTCTGTTGTGTTCGTTATAGCTTTTAATACGTCTCTTCCGTACAAATTGTCAGTTCCATCGTCCCAATATGCACTGCATAACATAATTTAATTTAATTTGAAATAAATCAAATTATAATTATAATATTCAAGCTAATGAAGTAGAGTTACATTTGTTACCTTGATGGATTATTTATTACCCAATCTCTAATTTGCGAATCTGTCCATACACTACAATAAAATGTACTTTTTACGGCATGCATTGCATGCCGTAAAAAACTCTTTACGGCATGCGACCGCGTGTCATATAAAGCCATGCCGTAAAAAGTGGTTTACCTTTTACGGCATGCAAAGTACGCCGTCTATGCATGCCGTAAAAAGTGGTGTACCTTTTTACGGCGTGCTAAAATGCATGCCGTAAATGAGTTTAACTGTAACGACCCGGGTCCCACTTACGGGCTGTCCCAACCGTTAGATCGACGACGTACTGTCCCCACTGTACCAACATGGATCTTTTCAACATACTTTGTCCTCACTCACACGCTCCCCGAGAAAACTTCCCAGGGGGTCACCCATCATGGAATTGCTCCAAGCCAAGCACGCTTAACTGTGGAGTTTCTAATGATGGACTTCCGGAAAAGAAAGTGCATCTTGTTGGTATGAGTAGTACCTATTAAATCTTTATAGGCTTTCCTGGTCTGGGTATTACATTTACGGCGTTCAGCTGCACAGCAATCCAGGCACAATTGGAGAGTGTAAAGAACAGCGAGTGTGGATAACAAATTTGATAATTGTAAAATGCACGACGGCACCAAACTAAGCAGAAAAGGCCAGAAGGAAGAAGAAAAGGCAAGGAGGAAGAAAGAAAACGTGAAGAAACACGAAAGAAATGGAAAATGAAAGGAAAAAATTATGGTAAATAGTAATGCTCAAAGAAGAAAAATAATAATAACGAAAACAAGGGTTTTTTTTCTTTTTACGGCGTGCATTCATGCATGCCGTAAATAACGAAAAAAAAGGATTTTTACGGCTTACACAAATGCACGCCGTAAATAGTGAAAAATGGGTTTTTCCATAAATAATGAAAAATAGGTTTTTTACGGCGTGCATTTGTGCACTCCGTAAATAATGAAAAATGGATTTTTTACAGCATGCATTAAATGCACGTCGTAAAAAGCTACTTTTTACGGCTTGCAAAGAATGTACGCCGTAAATACTTTATGCAATTGAGCTTTTACGGCACACATTTTTTGCATGCCGTAAAAAGTCATTTTTTACGGCATGCGTCAATTGCACGCCGTAAACATATGCCGTAAAAAGCTATTTTGTTGTAGTGATAGGGTAGTCTTCTAAAGGATAACATGTATATGATGTTGAAGACTGTATCTTTTTTCCTTTAGCTTTTCTTTCTTTTGTCAATTTTGCAACATCTTCAATTTATCGAGATGTTGAGGCATGCTTTAGAACAGGGCTCTTATGGACAGGAACATCTTGTTGGAGGGAAGCTATAACAGTTTCCATGTTTGATTCCTAGTCAAATAATTTGTTCAGCATATTGCTATTTTGTTCGTCAATATAAGATTTTACTGAACTCAAACTGGTATCTACATAATGTTGCATGCCTTGTTAGTGTTCTTCCTGCCATTGTTGAAAGAATTGTTTCTGGTTGTCTAGAAGTGTTTGGTATTGGATTTCTTGTTTTCCTGATTCTTCAGAAATGCGTGTGCTAAACAAAGTATCGCACAAACCTGAAATATTTGTAGGCTGCATGGTAGATTGCATGTGCTGATAGTGGTCCTGTTGCCCTTTTGTTGTTGTTCAAATAATTCTTTTTGATTCTGAAGAATTGCTTGGTAGTAGCCTTCTTGTCTATTGGATTTTTCAACAATGTTTGTTTTTAACTTGTCGCACAGATTAGAGACATCTGATACTATATACTGCCTATATATGTTCAGCATCTATTCCACTTCTTCTCTAGTTACGTAGTTGGAGCCAACAAGAGTAGAACTGGGTCCAGCTCCAACTGAATTATATGTCCTTCAAATACCAGAGTTGGAGCCAACAAGAGTAGAACTGTGTTTATACATAGAAATATGTTGTAGAGTTTAAAGTTATTTAATATTTTTGAGAATAAAAATGTTACATTATATTTTGGCAATGGTAAATTAGGTACCTATATAGTGAACTGCTTGGAAATTGTTTTATAGACATTATTGGTTTCATTTTCTTAACAAAAGGTAATATGTTTTTGAGGAGAGGAATGAAATGTGTAAGATGATGACATAGTTTAAAATATCACATGTTTAATTAAGGAGGAAGGGTAAATAAAAAATGGACTAAATGATGAGTAATTGAACACTATTTAATAACGGGAATACAAAAGTTTCATATATGATTAGTACTATGTACAAGTAGTTGTATTTTCATATTAGATCCAAAATATTTATAGCAACCCATCGATTTACAAAACAAAAATCATTGTTGCTTGATGTAGTTCTACGTGCTGTGGATAACTTGATTTAGAAAGGATAGGTATCTGAAACGAATAAAAAAGATATACTATACAACTGCTTATGGTACATAAGTAATATAGATCAGGGCCGGACCTGAGGGGAGGCCCAAGAGGCCGCCGCCTCAGGCCCAGAAATTTTG
>CAIGRF010136091.1:48434-60490 GCA_903798235.1 Fraxinus ornus
CATATGATTCTTGACATATCCGAACGATGTCGTATTAGCGACCCTTGACAGAGCAACATCCGACATCACCAAAGCATGACTGTCCTCATATAAGGCACTATGATGGCTCAAGTCAAATGACCAATTCCACTACCAAACGTTAGAGATTAACCACTGACACTTAAATAGTTATCCATGTGAAATCTCCCCTGCGAAATTCCAATGTTCTGTTCTATAACAAAACATCCACGTGTTCATTTAAGTGTCACCATTCTTTAGTTTGTGAGATCAAATACTTATTTCACAAGTAAGAAATGCCACAAATGGTGGTTTATTCGTAATAACGATATCCGTATATCGTTTTTATTTACTACCACTGATAATTTAAGATTCAGTCATATTGTAATTTGTATTTCGCAATCACATCTCCATGATTAACAAATTACTAAAATTTAAAACTACGGATTCTATAATCTAATATAATATATTAGAAAAGTAATTCAAATAAATAATAGATCTCGCCAAAAATGCATTAAACATATTAAAAGTGTTTACAGCCTAAATCGATTAGATCTAGGACATAATACTTACAGGGCAAATAAAATTAATCCACAAGAAGAGGAGGAAGAAACAAAGAAAAAGGGATCTTTAGGTTGAAGTTTCTGAGTATGTTTACGGCTGTAATTTGATTCAAGAAAGCGACTAAGCAAAGTTGCCGGGGATATTAATTACCATTGACACATGTGCACGTATCTTATCACATTACCACATTTATATAACTTGCAAACGTGCATTGGATTTGCATGTTTAACTACTTTGTCACCCATCTCTAGTCTGGGATTAAAAATCACAATGACGATTGTAATTTCGACCTTGTTCTCCAACTGTCTCGGAACTTTAAATTTTTTCGAATGGTCATTGTATTTTCAATGTTGTTTTCCATCGGTTACTCTTCCTGTTTGATCATTAACGATTTTGATGTTGTAGTAAACAAAATTATATTTTTTTTCAAATTACAATGGTTGGGAAATAACTTTGAAACTGATAAGATTTGTGGTTTTATCTTAAAAAACCAATATTATTAAGAGGAGTAGACCAAACATTTATAAATTTGTATGTGTTTTTGTCATTATTTGAGATTTATCCCTTAACATACTTCTCACAAGATAGTGGCTCATTTGAGCAAATTAATTTTAAAATTTGCTCTCTAATTTTATGGTTTTTAATCGGATTAATTGCTCATGTGAGTTTAATGGACTTTGATACTATAGTAAGTGGGTGTTTTGACACTCATTCTTTTGAAGAATGAGTTTTTGAATAGTGATTGATGTAAAAAATGTGTGGTTAAAAAGTAAGAAGAATTTTTGGATTTATGTGTAATATTATTTTATTTGGAGAATGTGTGGTTAAAAATGAGTACTGTAGAAAAAATGAGAATGAGATTAAAAATCGGTGTCAAACAGGGGCTAAGATTTGAGATTTCATCTTAAAATGTCAAAAGAGTAGTTCAAACCCTTATGAGTTAGTCTATTTTTTCATCTTTAATCGATGTGAGATTTATGCTTTAACAGAAATTACAATTACTAAAATTTGGTGAAACAACTTTAAAAGTGTGGTTTAATTCTTTCGGTCGGGAAGGCCAATCTTGAAATGACAACAAAGAAACAAATATTTTCGTTAAGGGTAACTAATATACAGTTAGTTACCCATGGAAATTGTGTCATTTCTTGAAACAAAAACAAAGTTTAGTACAAATAACATCAGACTGCCATTGCAAAACCTCTTAAAATGGACATGGGCTTGTATAAATCACAAAATTTGGGCTGGCCGAGGCCGGTGGATNTGTAGAAAAATGAGAATGAGATTACAAATGGGTGTCAAACAGGGGCTAAGATTTGAGATTTCATCTTAAAATGTCAAAAGAGTAGTTCAAACCCTTATGAGTTGGTCTATTTTTTCATCTTTATTCGATGTGAGATTTATGCTTTAACAGAAATTACAATTACTAAAATTTGGTGAAACAACTTTAAAAGTGTGGTTTAATTCTTTCGGTCGGGAAGGCCAATCTTGAAATGACAACAAAGAAACAAATATTTTCGTTAAGGGTAACGCAAAACTTGGATCATTCTCTGGGGAACATACAATTTGTTTCAAGTGTATTTATTCATGCTCGTAACACCATGGGGAAGTTTACCCCCTAACGAAATGCTAATATACAGTTAGTTACCCATGGAAATTGTGTCATTTCTTGAAACAAAAACAAAGTTTAGTACAAATAACATCAGACTGCCATTGCAAAACCTCTTAAAATGGACATGGGCTTGTATAAATCACAAAATTTGGGCTGGCCGAGGCCGGTGGATGACTGTTCTGGGCCCAAGAACGGATTAATGGATACTTACTGTGAATCCAATGCTGGCATATGTCCATCCACTTGCAGAAGCACTAAACATAAGTCTTTTCTAATCTTTTTGGGTCCCATCGACATTAATAACATGAAATTCTGAGTGACCATTCAGACAAATACTGGTGCTTTTCCATGCCTCTTTTGTTGGTTTAGTCCACAGGCCAATTGTGTCAAATTCTACTCTTGCAACATGTGATTCACATTTATAATGTGGCCGTTAAATAATATTGCGTACTAAAAACATCCTCGATCCTACTTTGTTGCTTGACAAACTAAAAAAAGATTTCAACTCCCAATATGTCCATGAGTTTATGGGCTCGTAACTCACCAACTTGAACCAATGATCGAGATGGTTCATTTAGTCTCCGAAAATGAGTAATAAGTTTCAAGTATGATTTGGAGTTGACCTTATTTGCACTAGTTAGTCCTTTTCCGTACGATCAACCTTGATATCCTGTCCTTATTGAACAAGATAAAAACTTCTCACTATTGATATGGCAAGAGAACTTTATTTATGGTTACCTCAATTCTCTTACACATCATCAATAAGAATTTTTTATCTTGCCCGCAGAGAAACAAGACAAAAACTTTTAACTATTGATGTGACAAGAGAACTTTATTTATAGTTACCTCGATTCTCTTACACATCAGCAGTGATGATTTTTTATCTTGCCCGTTGAGAATAGAAAATCAAATTTCATCAGTATGATTATATTCATATTCTACCTCACTTTTTTAAAAGGAACATTTTCATAGCATGTTTCTCTTTCAAACACATGATGAAAATTGCATTTGTCATTTCTCATTACATAAATACAAGTTCATATGCCTTAAGAAAAATCTTGAGGCAGAATCTCAACAGTAGGTGAAAGCCCAACTCAGCGCAAGGGCTCGTTGCAGATCGGGCAAAATGCATGGAATTCTGCCTAATAAAGTTTGATCAGAAATTCAAACATGTTCGTTCAATATAATATGGAAAATGATATAGGTACAGGGCCACATGGGCCTCCTGTGATAGGTGGGGAAGAAAAATATGGGCCTTGTACGTATAGTTTGGTACATAGCCTGATTACGTCAGCACCGCTATCTTATGGGACCCCATCTCCACTTCCCAATCCCTGATGATCCTTTGAATGATTGATAGATACACTACTTTTTCTCTCGCCAGAAAATCTGAGATTTCCTTAATTTTTTATGAAAAATCTTTTCCTTTTTTTGTTTTTTCATTTTTATAAATTTTAATTCTCTTTTGCACCTTGGGAATCAGCTAATCCGGGAAGTCACATCCACAGATCTCATACGTGGCGACATCTCATTGGTTGACATCTCCCGAAAAATTTAAATCCTGCAGCAACCATACAGTGTAAAACTTATGAGTGACCATTTTAGTATTTTAACATGTAATCCTAACATTCATGACTCCATGTACCTGAATATCTAAGAAAATGGGCGTCACGTGACATTTTGTCAACAATTTTGTCATCCCTTTTTGTACAAGTAGTCAAGTAGTATTGCTGATTGAGTAAATCCCGAGTCCTCAAAACTCAAATATTTCAAGAATCTTTAACTATAATTATATTTGAACTTTAGCCAGGATTAAAGATTTTAATTTAAATTAAAGTTAACAATTAATTTAATTTTTCAATCGCACATTTTATCAACTTTATCAAAATCTAATAAAAATTTAATTTTAATCTCCATCAAACTGATGATTAACATACATGCAAGTAAAGATGATAGAATACGAATAATTTGGGATAAAAATGAACACAACGAATATGGTTATATCATATGTAGTCTTTAAACTTTAATGCTGCTCACACCTTCTCTAGTGAGTTAATTCTCTTTTACACATTTAGCCCCGTTTGACCCTCACTAAATTTATAATAGAATTTTCTCTTATTTTTAAATACACATTTTTCAATAAAATAATATTAAACATAAACTAAAAAAATTTCTTTCTTTATAAATCACATTTTCAAAAAAAATACTATTTCAAAAATTATAATATCAAATAATGGGAGTCTAACCTTGTTTGGAAAAATTAATTTTAATCGCACGCTTATAACTTTTATCAAAATCTATTAAAATATTTAACAAAAACTTCTCTTAAATTGTCTTTCATTGATTACCATATTTGCATTGCTTCCACAAAAGAAGATTACTTGTTCAACTTGGTCACCCTTGCACGAGAATCTTCAATGGACAACTTCTGGTTTAACTAATATACAACTAATTGTTAGGCACATGAACTAATTCGGGACTAATCTAGAAATAACTATTTTTTAATATTAATTTTATTATAATATAATACAGTACTGTGGGTTGTATATCTGTTTCATTATGGGAAACAGCAAAATCAAACTAGGAAATTGTAGCAGTCACGTCTTTAACCTATTTTAATAAAAAGATTTGACGTACCATGTGATTGTTACTATGATAATTGGAGTAATTATACTGATGATATTGGTAGTTGGTGGCCTGACCCTGGCTCGAAATTGATGAACCCTCATCTGGTGTGGATGGCTCAGATTCATACTCCAAATTCACCCCAAACAACCTTAATTTTCTCGAGTTCCCACTTGGTGGTGTTTTGTTCTGAATTGCTGCCCCTGCAATAAATTTAACATATGTTTGTTGTACCAATAATTTGGAAAAGATAAAAAAATATAGGGTTTGTGAAATATAGTGCAAAGAGCAAGATTACCTGCATGAAGACAGTCAGGTAGGTATGGGGGTGAAGATCCTTGAGGGTGTGATGGATAAGGATATCCAGGGTAGAATGATCTGGTCCACCCATCATGACCACCACCAGCCACCGTAGGTGGCTGAGAAACACCACTGTCTTGCCCTACGCCGCCGTTTTTCCGCCTCCAACCAATGAAAATTCTGCCGAAATCAGTCCTGTGGCGCTGGAAATGAACTATATCGCCTGCATTAAGTCTTTTTTCCTTAACGAAACGGCTCCACCCTTTTGTGAGTACATAACTTTGACTACTGTTCCAATAAGAATAACGGAATCTCCATAATTTTCCAAGCTCGTCCTCGAAGCTTAGCAGCAAACCTTTTTCTCCAGAATCGCCACCCTTTAAGGGAAAGTTTTTTTCTGCGTGCTGTTTGGGGATAACAAGACGGTTTAGCTTGCCCACATCGCTTGGCGTCAATGGTTTTTCGAACAAGGGTTCTTTATAAATTTCTTGTTCATGGTATAATTGGCCTTCTTTTTCTTGCTCTTCGTGTTCTTTGCCTTCTTTATTGGTTAGATTGAAGCTGAAATTACCAGTATTTTGGTTGCAAAATATGGTGTTTTTTGGATACAATTGAGGCTGAAACATGAAGTTTTTGTGCTTTGAAGATGAAACTTTTGCAGGCAATTCCATTATGTGTTGTTGTTGTTGTTGTTGTTGTGCCCACCAGAGTGCTTCTGGAAAATCTGAAGAGAGATGGTTCATTGACATTTTAGATGTAAACACTTTGCTTATGATAAACTTGTGCCCCTATTTATTTGATAGAAATTTCAAATGTAGGTTGGGGGTTTGGGGTAGGGTAGGCAATATATGCAAGTAGTTTTAAGGTTTTGCGTGATAGAAAAACTCAATCATTATATTCAGTGCCAAATCCCCTGTGAAAATTTGGTTGAAGAATTGAAAAATAGTATTACTGACTTGGACAGAACATGCATATTCATGAATCTTGAGAAGAAAAGAGACTGTAGAGGTGAATAATTTTATCTGAAACACTCCCCATGTTACCATGTTACTATGTTGGCTGACTCACTACCCATCCAACACTTGGTTTTCAGTGAATTCATGTGAGACTAACAAATTATATAGGATTAATCTATTTTTTCATAAGGAAAATGACAGAAAGATTGACGTGTATGTGACAGTAGATGATTAGATGAAAACGTTAATTGTTTTTTAAACTGTCCAATTATAGATAAAAGTTTTGGACCGGGATGTGTAGTTAAAGTATGTTAACTTTTAACTTAAATTTATAAAGTAATTTAAGTAGACCAAATAGGGACTCGATAGAGAGAAACTATTTTTTTTATTTATTCCTTTGTTGCACTGCCTAACGCCGAGGCTTGGAAATTTAAAAAGAAAAAAAAACCTGACAAAAAACTCATCTTAGCCCACCGGCTCACTTTCTTTGCTCACGAACAAAATATTATTCATTTGAATATTTATGATTTTGAGAACTATAATTTTGTTGAAAACTTGAAAAATATGTACGAAATTTCTATAAATTTCAAGAAATATATTATTTTATTTTATTTATTGATATAGTACAATTAAAATAATATTGAAAATAGTAAGCCTTGATACTTGACTTCTAAGCCTTGTTTAGAATGTTGATTTATACACATACCTAACATGAACACTGAATCTACTTAAATTTAGGTAGAAACTACGAAAAAATGGAAAGTTCTATTAAATTCGGAAAGAATGTTGACAAGCACATGTTGGTCCCAATTTGATAGAGCTAATGAAAGGTCATTGTAAACCTTTACGATTAACACCATTGTTTAAAGAAGTACGCAGTTGTGAAAATTATGAAAGAACTAGCAAGTAGTGATATTCAGATCATTTAAATGAGTAACGTTTTTTACAATCGCTTACTATCATAGTCGCACTATATGACATAGATGTGATAGTTAGTGATTTGATGCATTAATTTGATAGTTTTTTTTTTATTATCTCATGCATCAAATCATTAACTCACATATGTATACCATGTAAAACGACTATAGTATTGAACGACTGGAAATAACATTATTAATTTTAAATACATATATAGGAAATGAATTTATTAATTAAAGCATTTGAGATGGGAACTTAATTCGGTGCTGCTCTGATCATCTTGATTCCGAGCATTACTGTGGAGATTCTGACCAAAAAATTAGGCTCAGAAAACTTATAAATAAACTTAGCCATATCCTTCAACACGCAGTATTGATTGTCAGGCCACGTTGTCAGGAACACAACGGATTTCTTCCGCTCACAAAACTTTTTCAGATGTTTGAAAGAATGATGCATTCTCCTGTGTGGATGAAATGAAATTTAGGAGGACTGTGTCCTCTCGGGAAAGTATGTCTCCGGTCTTTAGCCAATTCCAGTTCTCTCTATAAAAAAAAAAAAGCGTACATTTTCAAATGGCATGGATATTTTAATTATTTAACCAATTTTTTTTATTCAACATTATATTAGCCAATTTAGGCTGGACAGTGTCATACACACTACAAGAAAATGCAACTTCAACTACCAATTTTTTTTTTATTATTTAAGAAATCAACAACTAAACTTCGTTCATTGCAAAACTTATTATTGATACAGGCAGATGCCCCTCCAATAGGGGGGAATACGTGCCCGGTCACCAACCCGGGCCAAGTAGCTTTATTGAAAAAAAAATTTATAAATTCTGTCACGAAATGAATGATTGAACATTAAAAATGTATTAGCCAATTCAGGTTGGACAGTAAATAACATGTCAGCAATAAATTGATGTATGGACATTCCTATAGTGAATTATAGGAAACTGTGATATCTGATCAAATAAATTTAAAAATCCATAGAGTCCTTCACTTTCCAATAAGCAAAAAGATGGGATAATATTTATATATCCATACAATAAGAATTGCAGACTGCCCTTTTTCTTGCATTGCGTCGTGTTTCAATTCTCTCCTTACAAATTTCTTGATATTTTATAATTTTGTGATACGTTTAGGCATATCTAGCTACGCGTTTGTTGTAGGATTTAGACAAAATACCTGACATCGACTTCCAGGTACGTTACATACATACATATATTAAGTAATTATTTGATTAAGAAACTCTGGCTATTGTTGGACCATACATACTATAAGTTGGACCAGTAGTTATCTAAGTACATGTAGAAAAAAGCATATGATTGAGGTTGTTAGGCATTGTTAGGCATATTTAATACTAATCTTTATGTTCTCTTTAAATGGAGAGTGAAAAAGTTACATGAAAGAAAGATGAAACGTGTTGTGTTATAAAGAGGGTTTTTATGGTGACGAACAATATTCTAGAAAATTGAGTATAATAGTATTATAGAGAGTAGACTAAAAAAATATAAACATAAAAGAATTGTAAAAGATAGATGACATTTTATGTAACGTAAGAACAAGAATAGATAATAGAAAAATGAGAACAAGAACACACTAATTTACGTGGAAACCTTTATGGAAAAAAGCATGGATAGAGGAAAAGAAAATCTACCGTATCATATATGAGAAGAAAGAGGGTAATGTTTTTATCGACTCCTCCGAGTAATACCATAAAATCCTAAAATATATACGTGTGCATACGCAGGCGGTCACCACAAACCCGTAGAATTGAGGTAAAGTCTCTTTTAAATGAAAGAGAAACTTCTATAAGTTCGTTGATGAATCTGATCTTGATAAAAATAATATGTCAACTTAAATTGGAAACAATTAAGATATTGATGTTGAAAATCAATCTGATGAAACCTCCAGTTAGGTTTGACCGTGATGATTTTGTGTCATTTTTTACTTATTAAGGTCACGTTCGGTAGGGATTAAAATTCAATTAAAATTGAAAATATAGTCGTTATTAGGTCTCACTCGTCTAATAAAAGTCAACAATAACGGCTAATCTTTCAATTTTAATCTGATTTTAATCTCTACCGAACGGCCCTAAAGATCAATTTGAACATGAGCCTAACTCATATAATGATGCTATTAATTGTAAAAATGCTAAAAATTGGAAAGCTCCCATGAAAGATGAAATGTTTCCCCTTCTTAAAAATAAAACCTAGGAATTGGTTTAGAGACCTAAAGGCTATAAGCTAATTGACTGTAAGTGGATTTATAAGATAAAAGAAGGTGAAGGGGAGAATAATAGCATTGGATATAAAGCTAGACTTGTAGCTAAAGATTTCGCTCAAATGTATTGATTATATTGAAATTTTTTCCCATGTCGTTAAATATACCACTATTAGATGCATTCTCGCATTGTTGTTCAATTTCGATGGGAACTTGATCAATTCGATGTCAAAACTGCTTTTCTCTATGGTTATTTAAATGAAAAAATTTATTTGAAGCAGCCTGTTGGCTTTATTGAAGGGTATTCTGAAAATGTAGTTTGTTTATTAAATAAATCACTTTATAGATTAAAACAAGTCACAAGGCAATGATATGAAATGTTTTATACTTTTGTATTGAAACATGGTTTTCAAAGAAGCAGTTATGATGATTGCCTCTACTATAAAGGTAAATGAGGTAAAAATTCTTTGTATTTGATGCTTTATGTTGATGACATGTTACTTGATAGTTGTAATAAGTCTGAAATTGATAATAGTAAACAGAAATTGAAATCTCAATTTGATATGAAGGATCTTAGTTGTGCTAAAAAGACCCTTGGTATGCAGAGTCTGAGAAATAAAGAAAAAAGATCTGTTTATGTGGTTAAAATTTTGAATAAGTTCATTATGTTTGACTGTAAACCTATTACATTACCTCTTTCAAACCATTTTAAACTCTCTTTTGTGTTCTGTCCTGTTAATCTATGGTTGATTTCATCCTTAATATTTTGATCATAACAAACAAAATTAATATTATTTCTAACAATCGATTTTGAGTGATGATAGTTCAATGTTAAAATCAATCAAGCATTGTCTAAATCAATACATTATAAATTGGACTCGAAATGAAGATTAAAGTGAAATTTAAGCATTCAAATCAAATCATTTGAGATGAGAGCTTAAAAGATCAAAATCAACACTGTCAAATCGAGCTCATGAAGAAGGTCAAGATCGAAGTCAAGTATTAAAGTCAAATGTCTAGAAAGATCAAAAATCAAAAGTTTAGGAGCCAAACATGAAATAAACTTCGAAGCAAGATCAAAGATTAGATTTTCGAGATCATATGTAAATGTATAATACTTTAATCTTTAGTAATGAATGACAATATCTCAAAAATAATTTTGTGCACGAAGAGCTATTTTCATATTATTTGCATAATATATTTTTGATCAAAAGTAAGATTGATTTTTCAAATTAATACTTGAACTTAGATCACATCTAAAAAAAAAAAAGAGTCAAAGATCAATCGGACGTCCGGTTGAACCGGACCGTCCGGACAAGGTGTCCGATTTGACAAAAACTTTTCTGTCCATCCGTATGTCCGCAACGGTCAATTTTTTTACCGCAACGGCTAGTTGGTCGTCGATACTGTTCCAGACGTCCGGATGGGTCGTCCGATTCGGCAGAATATTTGACAGTTTGACTACTATAAATACCAACTCACTTGCTATTCATTTTAACACTTAGAGCACTCAAATGAGATACTTTTTGAGCAAAAATATAATAATTTCTCATCTCATTTATTATTATCAAATCATTTAGTTTTGAAAAACTTTTGATCAATTAACTTTTGAAAATCTACTCACAAAGTTTTTAATTTGAAAAATATTCTTTGAACTTACATTCATTTTTTTATAGCAAAAACTTTGATTGTTGAATCAAACTTCTTGAATCATTTCTCTTATCAAAGTTTTTCATTTCTCTCTTAGTACTTAATTTATCACAGATTATACATTGTAAGATAGATATATTTTTGAAGAAGATTTTTACACTTACATTGTATAAAATCTTCTTCTTCTTCATATTGAAATTTTGATTGATTGAACTAAACTTGTAAAATCATCACATTCATCAAAGTTGTTCATTTATCTTTTAGTACTTAGTTTATTGCAATAATTAAAAGAGAGACATTTCTTGAGAAGATTTTTGAACTTACATTGTATGTATCTCTTTATCTTCTATTGAAATACTTTGATTTATTGAATCTAATTTTTGACTATCATATTCATCAAAAATTTTCATCTAACACTTAAGCTATCATTGATTACTATTCATTAAGGTGTTAGCCTCTCTTAGTACTTAATTTATTTGTATTATTTACCAAGAGAGGAGTTTCATTGTAAAATCACTTTGATAAAGTGGGGGTCATGTTGAAGTCCCTTAAAGATCAATATTGTATAAGGATCGATACTCCTTGTTGTAAGTCACAGTGTGGATCATATTGAGGTCTCGTAAAGCTCAATATTGTGGGTCGAGTTGAGGTCCTCATAAAGCTTAACATTGTATAAGGATCGGTGCTACTTGTTTGTAAGTCATTGGAAGTATTGTAAAGGGTTGGATTGCACCATAAGTCAATCAACATAGTGAAAAGGCTTTATTCGTGCTGGAGAGTTTGGTAACGGAGGACGTAGATCATTACTTTGGATCGAACATCCACAATTATATCGTTTGCATACTCTACTCCTTTTACTTATCGTTTTTTATATTGTTGCTTATTATTTGAATTAATCTATTTAGTCTTTACTTGTTTGAATTTAGATTAATTCTTTTGAAAAAGTTTTAAAAACAAATTTACCCCCCTCTTGATTAATTATTCTTGAACTTCATGTCCTACAACTGATGAAAAATTTGCTAGAATGTCTAAAATTTCATATGCAAATGTGATTGGATCTATCATGTATCTAATGGTATGCACAAGACATGATCTTGCTCATAGTATTAGCATACTTTGTACACGAGTATCCCTGGGGAAGAACATTGGAATGCTTTAAAATTGTTGTTAAGATACTTGAAGGGTACATCAAATCTTGGTCTCATGTTTAAA